>WOXC01008719.1:0-68131 GCA_011680675.1 Gymnobelideus leadbeateri | reverse complement strand
CTAGGTCAGTGGTTTTTCCCATGAGATATTTCACATTGCCTTCTAATCTTTCATTTGTTTGGATCTGCTTAACAGCATCTTGATTTCTCATAAAGTCATTAGCTTCCATTTGCTCCAGTCTAACTCTGAAGGAATGAATCTCCTCAGTGAACTTTTGAGATTCTTTTTCCATCTGGCAAATTCGACTTTTTAAGGCATTCTTCTCCTCAATGCCCTTTTGGGCCTCCTTTGCCATTTGAGCTAGTCTATTTTTTAAGGTGTTGTTTTCCTCAGTCAGGCTGTTGACCCTCATTTCATACTTTTCCTGCATCCTTCTCATTTCTCTTTCTAATTTTTCCTCCACTTCTCTTATTTGATTTTTAAAGTCCTTCTTAAGGTCCTCTATGGCCTGCAACCCGCTCATGTTTTCCCCTGGGGCTTTTGGAGCAGGACTTCTGACCTCACAGTCCTTTTCCCGCTCTATGCCCCCAAAATAGGAGTCTAGGGTTGCATTTTTCTGTTTCCTTTGCCTTGGCATGTTGCCCCTTAATTGCTTGACTTTTGGGCTTGTTGCCACACTATGGCTTTAAGGCCAGATAGAGGTATTTTCGTCCCGAACGTGTGGGGGGCAACTTCCGTTTCTGGTAAGTTGTAAACCCACCCACAACTTCCACCCTAGATCACAATCCAGATCCAGGGAGGTTAAAGCAAGAGCGATTACCCCCCGAGACTGATTGCTGGATCTCCCCACGATTTGTAGGTTGGGAGCCGGAAATGCCTATGAAAACTACAAAATGGCATTTGTCCTCAGCGGCTTCTAGCCCCCAGGGGAGGGAGCTGACGCATTCCCCAAATACAGGTCCCAAAGTCCATAGGACACTAACCTCTTACTTTGTCCTAGGCAAGTCTATGTTGATAATTCTGGAATCTCCACAGTTCCTGGTGTTCTGGGGTTCCTCCAGCTGGCTGCTGGCCCTGCCGCCCTGGGGCTAAAACCTCGGCTCATGTGGACCTGGGCTCGGCTCGACTCCTGCGCTCTGCCGGCTCCCAGACCACTGCGCTGGTCCTTCCTGCAGGGTGCTGGGCTGTCCTCAGCGGGAGGTTAGCTTCTCTGTGTCATTCTGTGGGTGCTGGGGCTCCAGAAGGTTTTCAGAGTCCTTTTTTACATAGTTTGTGTAGAATCTGGGGGCAGAGAGGCTTGGAGGAGCTGTTTCTACTCCGCCATCTTGGCTCCGCCCCCTCCGTATTTATATATTTTTAAATATTTGATTTTAAAACTTTGAATTGCAGATTCATTCCCTTCCTCCCTTGTCACCCACCCTCACTGGGAAGATAAGCAATTCAGTATATGTTGTACATGTGTAACTATGCAAAAAATTACCATAGTAGATATATTGTAAAAGACTGATTATATTTCCCTCCCTCCTATCCCAACTCCAACTTGGTCTATTCCCTACTTTGATCCTGTTCCTTTTCAAAAGTGGGTGCTTCCAGCTTCCCTCCCCCACTTCCCTCCTACCTTCACTTCCATCATCTTCCCTCTCATTCCCTTCACCCCTACTCTCCTATAGGGTGAGATATCCTATTCAGTATGTATAGCATTCTCTCCCTGATCCAAATTCAATGAGAATAAGGTTTTGCCTTTTTGCCTTCCTGTTCTTCCCCTCCCTTGTAACCACTTTCCCTTTCCTCTTCTATGTGAGATAGTTTACCCCATTCTGTCTCTCCCTATCTCCTATCATTATATTCCTCTCTCATCTCTTAATTTCACCTTTTAAGTATCATGCCTTCCTATTAAATTCTACTTGTGCCCTCCATCTATGTATACCCGTAAACATATATACACACATTCACATATGTATTCATATGCCCATATACCCTTCTTCAACTATTTTCATACTGAGAAAAGTTTCATCAGTTACAGTTATCATTTTTCCATGTAGGAATGTAAATAGTTCAACTTTGATAAGTTCATTATGATTTCTTTTCCCTGATTACCTTCCCAAGCATCTCTTGCTTCTTGTATCTGAATGTCAAATTTTCTATTCAACTCTCTTTTTTCCTCAAGAATACTTGAAAGTCCTCTATTCCACTGAATGACCATATTTTCCCCTGAAACATGATAGTCAATTTTGCTGGGTAGGTGATTCTTGGTTTAAATCACAACTCCTTTGCCTCGAGGAATATCATATCCCAAGGCCTTCAGTCCCTCAGTGAAGAAGCTGCCAGGTTCTGTGCTATCCTGATTGTGTTTCCACAGTATTCAAATTGTTTCTTCATGGCTGCTTGTAATGTTTTCTCCTTAATCTGGGAATTCTGGAACCTGGCTATGATATTCCTAGGAGTTTTCTTTTTGGGATCTTTTTCAGGAGGTGATCAGTGGATTCTTTCAACCTCTATTTCCCCCTCTGGGTCTAAAATATCAGGGCAATTTTCCTTGAGAATTTCTAGAAGGATAATTTCTAGGTTCTTTATTTGATCATGGTTTTCAGGTAGTCCAATAATTTTTAAATTATCTCTCCTGGATCTATTTTCCAGGTCAGTGGTTTTTCCCATGAGATATTTCATACCGCCTTCTCTTCTTTCATTTGTTTGGATCTGCTTAACAGCATCTTGATTTCCCATAAAGTCACTAGCTTCCATTTGCTCCAGTCTAATTCTGAAGGAATGATTCTCCTCAGTGAGCTTTTGAGATTCTTTTTCCAAATGGCAAATTCAGCTTTTTATGACATTCTTCTCCTCATTGCCTTTTTGAGCCTCGTTTGCCATTTGAGTTAGTCTGTTTTTTAGGGCGT
Organism: Gymnobelideus leadbeateri; assembly: GCA_011680675.1. Lineage (NCBI taxonomy): Eukaryota > Metazoa > Chordata > Mammalia > Diprotodontia > Petauridae > Gymnobelideus > Gymnobelideus leadbeateri. The sequence goes on along the minus strand of WOXC01008719.1, from coordinate 65,357 downwards.
TATTTTCCTCAAACAGGCTGTTGACTCTTATTTCATACTTTTCTAGAATCTTTCTCATTTCTCTTCCCAATTTTGCCCACACTTCTCTTATATGCTTCTTAAGGTCCACTGTGGTCTGTAACCAGCTCGTATTTTCATTTGGGGCTTTTGGTGCAGGATTTCTGGCCTCCTAGTCCTTCTCCTGTTCCATGCTTTGATCCTCTTTGCCCCCAAAATAGGAGTCTAATGTTGAATTTTTCTGTTTATTTTGTTTCCTTTGCCTAGGCATGTTGCCACTCAATTACTTGACTTTTGGGCTTGTTGCCACAGTAGGACTCTGCCACCAGACAGGGGAGCTTCCATCCCAAATGCAGGGGTTTTCTCAGCTGCCTGAGATATTAGTTGGGTGCCCTCTCTGAAGCCTCCACACACTCTGGCAAGCTGGTCACACACCCCAAGACCTCCTCCCTAGACTGCAATCCAGATCCAAGAAGGTTAAGCAAGAGTGCTTACCCCCCCAGACTGATTGCAAGATCCCCCTACAGTCTGCAGGCCAGGAGCTGAAGCTGCAACATGGTGGGCTGTGCTGTGCAGCTACTCAGTGGCTTCTAGTCTCCAGGGAAAGAGGCCAACACACTCTCCCAACTAATGAGTCTCAAAGCCCATACTGTACTGACCCCTCACTTAGTCCTTGGCATCTATGCATTCATAATTCTCGGAACGCCACAGCTGCTGGTGTTCTGGAGTCCCTCCAGCTGGCTGCTGGTCCAGCCTCCCTGGGGCTAAAACCTCTGACTCACACAGGCCTAGGCTCAGCTTCCAGGGTGCTGTGCTGGTCACTCCCTGACAGGCTGCCAGGCTCTCCTCAGTGGGAGGTTAGCTTCTCTTTGTGATTTTGTGGGTTCTTTAGCTCCTTGTTCAGAGTCCCCTTTCACATAAATTTGGAAGTGGTGAGAGCAGAACCTGTGTGGAAATGCTGTTACTACTCCTCCATCTTGACTCTGCCCCCCAAGTGACTTCTTAATGAAATACGGAAGGTAGCATTCAGTTTCATTTCATATAAGAAGATTTTACTCATTGACCAACTTCTGAGCTTCCCTCTGAAAACAAAAGTGATATAAATCAAATTCTTAAGCCAGTGTAGAGGGGGGAAAGTGGAGCATTTCAGGGGCATGCATCTGTTCTTTTTTGCTAGTAAGGACAGAACCAGAGAAAGGGATAGACATTGTATCAGGGTAATTTAAAGTCAAATGCATCAAAAACATTTCCTAACTTTGCTAGTGATGTGATGGAGCAAGGGGTTACCAAAGAAAGTGGGAAAATTTTCTTTCCTAGGAAGACCTAAGGAAGAAAGAATAAAAATATATTGTATTCATAGGGTTGGAGAGAATGAGTAATGATGTGGAGGAAGAAAAATAGTTAATAGCGGACTTAATAGGATCTGAGGGTCTAGACTCCCTCCCAGTGATAGATAAGAAGGATGAATGAATTTCTTCTGGCTAAAAGACCACAGCTTACTGTTTTTTTGCTGCAGTAAATAGACAGGGGTGTAAATGGGACCTATAGAATTACAGAACTGCTTAAGAAAGTAGTTTGTTGACAGTTTTTTGAATTAGACCTTTGATGTCATTGGTCTAGGGCAGAGGTGTCAAATTTACTCTCCCCAGGTGTATAGGGTCAGCAACACTCCCAAATTTGGCCAGAACCAGATTAAAATGTAATTCAGAAATGTTTACTATAATAAATAAAAATAAAAGAAAGTAAATACAATTTGTACTTTTTTAAGTTAATATATAGCCCACAGGGATTTGTTGCTATTAAATTTGATACCACTGGTCTAGTGAACTTCCAGTAAGGAGATTATCTCTACTACTGAAGACCCAGGGTTATTCTGTAATTTATGGTCTTAAATAAAATAATAAATGTAGGAGGGGAATGTAGGAAAATTGGGATACTAATGCATTATTGATGGAGGTGTGAACTGATCTAACCATTCTGGAGAGCAAATTGGAACTATGACCAAAGGGCTATAAAACTGTGCATGCCCTTAGGTCCAGCAATACCAACATTAGGTATGTATTCCAAAGACATAAAAACAAAATGTGTGTTTGTGGGACCTATTTGTAAAAAAATATTTATAGCAGCTCTTTCTGTACTGGCAAAAATTAGAAATTGAGGTGATACCCATTAACTGGAGAAAAGCTGAACAAGTTGTGCTATATAATTGTTATGGAATACAACAGTGCTGTAAGAAATGATGAGCAGGCTTATTTAGGAAAAACCTGGAAAGACTTATAGGAACTGATGAAAAGTGAATAAACACAACCAGGAGAACACTGTGCACAGTATGGTAGTACTGTACAGTGATTGGTTGTGAATGACTTAGCTATTCTCAGCAATACAATGATCCAAGGCAATCCCAAAGAATTAATGATGAAAATGCTATCCAACTCCAGAGAAAGAACTGATGGAGTCTGAATGCAGATTGAAGCATACTATTTTTTACCTTCTGTATTTTTTCATGTTTTTTGCATTTGAGTCTGTGTCTTCTTTCAGAAGTGATTAATATGGTAATAAAAAAAATTATAGCCTCAGAAATTTGCCTAGGACACAGAGAAATTAATAGCCTTATTAAGGGTTACCTGGCCGGTATAGGTCAGAGATAGAACTTAAATTGAAGGCTTCCTTGGTCTATCTCTGGAAACGTGATTCAGGTTTTTATCCACCCTACCACATGACCTCTAGTCCATTTACAATAGGTTCTCTCAAAAGATCCAAAAGAAAATTCTTGGTTTAGTCATCTCTGAGTATATGAGCCCTTGATTCCAGTGCCTTGTTCAAAGTTATTGCAGCTATTAATTCAGTCAGCTTTGTCTAGAGCCGAAGTTATTCTATGGATTTGAACTGTTGACTCAAGTAAAGTCAATAAGGACTTATTAATTGTTTGCTATGTGCCAAGGCATTGGGCTAAGCACTGGGAATAGAAGGAGAAAGAATCTTATCTCAAGGAGTTTACAAATTTATGGGGGAAGAAACATGGATAAAAGAAAGCAGAAGCAGGGAGAGGAATGAAAGTACACAGTGCTAGGGCATGGTAGATTCATGGTACAATAACATGAAAGCATGAAGTTTTGAGGAGGAGCCAGACCATCAGAGGGAATTAGCCATAGAATCAAATTTCTTTCAGACTTTGATATTTTTAAAAATGTAGAAAAATGTAAGCCAATATGGTAGAGTATGGGAAATAACCTAGCCAAACTCTCCCAATATCCTCCTCCAAACAACTTTAAAATAGCATTCAAATCTAATTCTGGAGTCACAGAGCCAACAAAAAGTTGAGGGAAGGGGCGGCTAGGTGGAGCAGTGAGTAGAGAGTTGGCCCTCGAGTAAGAAGGACCTGAGTTCAGATCCCACCTCAAACACTTAATGCACACACAAACAAAAAACCTAACCGTGTGACCTTGGGCAAGTTGCTTAACCCCAATTGCTCTCCAAAAAGCAAAAAAAAAGTTGAGGGAAGACACTTTTTCTAGTCTAAGGCAACATAGGAGATTGACAAGAGAGGTTCATGACATTAGGGTCGGGGCTGACTAGGAGCACATGTGGCTGCAGCTCCAGTTGTAGGCTTTGGAAGCAGTCACAGCAGCAACAGCATCAGGAACTCTCAGTCTATATAGAGTAAAGGCATTGGTAAAAAAAAAACGGTATTACAGGTGACTCTTTGCTGATAATGGGTATAGGACCTGGCACTATTTGGCAACTGTATCTCTGTATGCAATTCGGTGTTGCAGTTTCAGGTAGAGAGGAACATTTGTGGTTGGTTAGGAGTGCTTCTGGTTGACAATAAGGGAGTAGGGGGCCTGGTCACAGTTCCAAGGCAGAGAGGAGCATTAGTGCTTCCAAATATAAAGGAACAGGAGCCTTTCTTGAGTAAAGACAAGAATACAAACAAGGAGAGCAGTGACCATTTCTCTGCTTGATCTTTCCACCTTGGAAACACTGCATACGTGAAGGTCCCCAGAACTAGCTCTGAAAAAAGCAGCACGAACACACACACACACACACACACACACACACACACACACACACACACACAAGAAACAAAGGCAAAAACTGGAACTTAGAAAAGTGCCTCCCCATGCCCAGTGAACAGAGCCCAACTTTAGTGTAAAGTTCAAAGCCAAGAAATAGACTGAGAAAATGAGCAAAACCCAACAACAAAAAGAACTTGTCCATAAAAAACAAAGCAAAACAAAGGCAAAACCCTACTAAATGAGAGTGAAGACTAAGACATAAAAATCAGAAGAGGACAACAATGTGTGTGTGTGTGTGTGTGTGTGTGTGTGTGTGTGTGTGTGTGTGGTGCTATAACCAAAGCATTAAAGAAAAATTTTAATTGGACCTAAGCTCAAAAAGAATTTCTAGAAGAGTTAAAGAAAGACTGTTACAGAAAAAAATGGGAAAACAAATGAGAGTGATGCAAAAAAAAAATATGATAAAAGAATGAACAACTTGGTAAAAGAGGCAAAAAAATAATCAAGAAAATAACACCTTAAAAATAAGATTGGATTAATGGTAGAGGAAGCACAAAAATTCAATGAAGGAAAGAACTCTTTGAAAGACAGAATTGGTCAAATAGAAAAAGAAGAAATGTACTGAAGAAAATAATTCCTTAAAAATTAGAATTGGGCAAGTGGAACCTAATAACCCCTTGAGACATCAGGAAACAAAACAATAAGAAGAAGAACAAAATAGGAGAAAATGTGGAAAACCTCATCAGAAGACCAAGTGACCTGGAAAATAGATGGAGGAGAGATCATTTAGAAATTATTGGACTACCTGAAATCCATGATCAAGTGTCTAAAGGTGGAGCTAAGAGGATAGAGAAAAATCAGGACCTTGCCTGAGCTCTCCCAAATTCCTCGCCCCCAAACAACATTAAAATAATGTCTCAAAATGAATTTTTGAGTGGCAGAATGCACAAAAGGAAGGAGTGAAACAATTTTCCAGCTCAAGATAACTTAAAACATTGTCAGAAAAGGTCTGTTGCACAGAGGTGAGAGTGAAGCACAGTCCAGTGAAGGTAACATCCTGACAATACAGTAGCAAACCTTGGGTGCAACTGAATTTGCAGCAGATCTTTGAAGATCCCAGCCCACAGGTGGTAAGGGGGCAGATAATGGTTGGAAGGAGGTTCATTGTAGGGGTCCCTTTGCTGGTAATGGGTGTAGTACTCTGTTGCATTGCCCAAATGCAGATCCAGGTGACAATCCTGGGTCGCAGTCCTAAGGCAAGGAAGATCACAAGTACACTAAACTCTGTGACTTCAGGGGAGTCGGGTCTCTGAGCAGAGTTTCAGGAAGGAAAAGAGTCTTTGTGGTCACTCACAGAACAGAATAGAGGCCAGGAGAGGAATAAATATATCTCTCCTTAGATCATAACATCTTGGAAGAACTGAAAACTTATAGAACCCCTGCTCTAACTCTGAAAGTAGGTGCACACAAAGACACACACACACAACAGAAGTCTGGGGCAGTATCCTCTCCATTCTAGGGATGGAGCCCAACTTTAACATGAAGTTTAAAGTCAAGAAATAGATGGAAAAAATGAGCAAACAACAACAACAAAAATAACCTAACCACAGAAAGTTACTATGGCGACAGACTCAGAAGGAGACAACAAAGTAAAAACTTCAAAGAAAAATGAAAATTGGTTTTATGTCAGAAAGGAATTCCTGAAAGCATTCAAAAAGGATTTTAAAATCAAAAAAGAGAGGTAGAGGGAAACATGAGAAAAAAATGAAAATGATGCAAGAAAATGATGAAAAAAATCAAGAACTCAGTAAAGGAGACACAAAATATACTAAAGAAAATAATATCTTTAAAAAAAAACAGAATAAGCTACATGGCAAAGAGAGGCACAAAAATATACTGAAGAGAAGAATGCCTTAAAAACTAGAACTGAAAATATGCACCTCTGAGGCACTCTGTCCCACAGCACTTCCAAATTTATATGAAAGGGGACTCTGAACAAACTCTGGAACTACAGAACCCACAAAATTACAAAGAGAAGCTAACCTCCCACTGAGGAGAGCCTGGCAGCCTGTCAGGGAGTGACCAGCACAGCACCCTGGAAGCTGAGCCTAGGCCTGTGTGAGTCAGAGGTTTTAGCCCCAGGGAGGCTGGACCAGCAGCCAGCTGGAGGGACTCCAGAACACCAGCAGCTGTGGCGTTCCGAGAATTATGAATGCATAGATGCCAAGGACTAAGTGAGGGGTCAGTACAGTATGGGCTTTGAGACTCATTAGTTGGGAGAGTGTGTTGGCCTCTTTCCCTGGAGACTAGAAGCCACTGAGTAGCTGCACAGCACAGCCCACCATGTTGCAGCTTCAGCTCCTGGCCTGCAGACTGTAGGGGGATCTTGCAATCAGTCTGGGGGGGTAAGCACTCTTGCTTAACCTTCTTGGATCTGGATTGCAGTCTAGGGAGGAGGTCTTGGGGTGTGTGACCAGCTTGCCAGAGTGTGTGGAGGCTTCAGAGAGGGCACCCAACTAATATCTCAGGCAGCTGAGAAAACCCCTGCATTTGGGATGGAAGCTCCCCTGTCTGGTGGCAGAGTCCTACTGTGGCAACAAGCCCAAAAGTCAAGTAATTGAGTGGCAACATGCCTAGGCAAAGGAAACAAAATAAACAGAAAAATTCAACATTAGACTCCTATTTTGGGGGCAAAGAGGATCAAAGCATGGAACAGGAGAAGGACTAGGAGGCCAGAAATCCTGCACCAAAAGCCCCAAATGAAAATACGAGCTGGTTACAGACCACAGTGGACCTTAAGAAGCATATAAGAGAAGTGTGGGCAAAATTGGGAAGAGAAATGAGAAAGATTCTAGAAAAGTATGAAATAAGAGTCAACAGCCTGTTTGAGGAAAATAACGCCCTAAAAAACAGACTAACTCAAATGGCAAACGAGGCTCAAAAAGGCAATGAGGAGAAGAATGTCATAAAAAGCTGAATTTGCCATTTGGAAAAAGAATCTCAAAAGCTCACTGAGGAGAATCATTCCTTCAGAATTAGACTGGAGCAAATGGAAGCTAGTGACTTTATGGGAAATCAAGATGCTGTTAAGCAGATCCAAACAAATGAAAGAAGAGAAGGCGGTATGAAATATCTCATGGGAAAAACCACTGACCTGGAAAATAGATCCAGGAGAGATAATTTAAAAATTATTGGACTACCTGAAAACCATGATCAAATAAAGAACCTAGAAATTATCCTTCTAGAAATTCTCAAGGAAAATTGCCCTGATATTTTAGACCCAGAGGGGGAAATAGAGGTTGAAAGAATCCACTGATCACCTCCTGAAAAAGATCCCAAAAAGAAAACTCCTAGGAATATCATAGCCAGGTTCCAGAATTCCCAGATTAAGGAGAAAACATTACAAGCAGCCATGAAGAAACAATTTGAATACTGTGGAAACACAATCAGGATAGCACAGAACCTGGCAGCTTCTTCACTGAGGGATTGAAGGCCTTGGGATATGATATTCCTCGAGGCAAAGGAGTTGTGATTTAAACCAAGAATCACCTACCCAGCAAAATTGACTATCATGTTTCAGGGGAAAATATGGTCATTCAGTGGAATAGAGGACTTTCAAGTATTCTTGAGGAAAAAAGAGAGTTGAATAGAAAATTTGACATTCAGATACAAGAAGCAAGAGATGCTTGAGAAGGTAATCAGGGATAAAGAAATCATAATGAACTTATCAAAGTTGAACTATTTACATTCCTACATGGAAAAATGATAACTGTAACTGATGAAACTTTTCTCAGTATGAAAATAGTTGAAGAAGGGTATATGGGCATATGAATACATATGCAAATGTGTGTATATATGTTTACAGTTATACATAGATAGAGGGCACAGGTCGAATTTAATGGGAAGGCATGGTACTTAAAAGGTGAAATTAAGAGGTGCAATAGAAGAATGTGGTGGGAGGAGATGGGGAGAGATAGAGTGGGGTGGACTATCTCATACTGAGAAGGCAAGGGAGAGTGGTTACAAGGGAGGGGAAGAACAGGAAGGCAAAAAGGCAAAACCTTATTCTCATTGAATTTGGATCAGCGAGAGAATGACATGCATACTAAAGAGGATAAAAAAGGAAAATTGGAAAAAAGACATGCAAAAATTCAGTGAAGAGAAGGAATCCTTAAATAGCACAATTGGCCACATTGAAAAAGAGGTACAGCAATCTACAGAAGAAAAGAACTTAAAAAGTAGAATTGGCAAAACAGAAAGGGAAGTACAAATGTTTACTGAAGAAAATAATTTTTTAAAAGTTAGAATTGGACAAGTAGAAGCTAATGACTTTATGAGACATCAAGAAAGAGTCAAGCAAAATTAGAAAGAATAAAAGAAAATGTGAAATATTTCATTGGAAAACAACAGACCTTTAAAATAGATCGATGAGAGATCATTTAAGAAGTATTGGCTACCTGACAGCCATAATACAAAAAGGACATAGACATCTTCTTTCAAGAAATTATCAAGGAATACTATCCTGATATCTTAGTCTGGAGGGCAAAATAGAAACTGAAAGGATCCCTGATCACTCCCTAAATGATATCAAAATAAAAACTCTCAAGAATGTTATAGCCCAATTCCAGCACTCCCCAGGTCAAACCTCCAGAAAGAAACACTTCAAATATGTTCGAACCACAGTTTGGATCAGGCAAGATTTAGCAGCTACTACATCAGGCCTACACAACTGCAAGCAGCCTGTGGGCCATATGTTGTACAGACCTGTTTTACATACGCTACATTTTTTTAGGCTGTCCACAATCCTTTTGAAGGTCACAAGCAACTGTGTGCTGAGTGTTGTGCAGGCCTGTTCTACATAAAGGATTAGAAGCCTTAGAATATAATATTCTAGAAGGCAAAGGAGTTGGTATTACAACCAAGAATCACCTAACCAGAAAAACTGAATATAATCCTTCATGAGAAAAAAGGAAATTTAATGAAAGAGGAGACTTTCAAGTGTTCTAATGAAAAGACCAGAGCTGAACAAAAAAAAATCGATCATCAAATACAAGATGCAAAAGATGTATAAAAAGGTAAACAGTAAAGGGAAATAATAAAGTATTCAGTAAGATTAAAACGTTTACATTTCTCCATAGGAAGATTATACTTCTAACAACTTTTTCATTATTAGGGCATTTAGAAAAGGTATACATAGATGGAGGGCACCAGTGTGAGTTGAATATGATGAGATATTTTAAAAAATAAAATTAAAGAATGAGAAGTAAGGGTAGATTGGGGGGGAGGCAGTAGTCAGAAACAAAATTATTTTGAGGATGGATAGAATGAAAAGAGAGAGAAAGATAAATAATGGGATATATAGGATGAAGGGTAATACACTAATCATAATTGTGAAAAAAAATTTATAGCAAGTTTCTCTGACAATGACCTTGTTTCTCAAATATATAGAGTCAAATTTATAAGACTATAAGGCGTTCCCCACTTGATAAATGGTCAAATGGTATGAACAAAAAGTTTTCAGATGAAGTAATCAAAGCTATTTATATTCATATAAAATGCTCTAAATCACTATTGATTAGAGAAATGCAAATTAAAACTAATTAGAGGTGCCACCATACACCTATAAGATTGGCTAATATGACAGAAACAAATGTTGGAGGGTTTATGCAAAAATTCAGACAATAAAGAACTGTTGTTGGAGTTGTGAACGGATTTGACCATTCCAGAGAATAATTTGGAACTATGCCCCAAAGGCTACAAAACCATGCATACCCTTTGACCCAGTAATACCACTACTAGGTCTCTATCCCAGAGAGATAAAAAAAAAAACAAAAAAGGAAAGGATCTGTAGGTACAAAATATTTATAGCAGTTCTTTTTATGTGTTAGCAAAGAATTAGAACTTGAGTGGACTGAATAAGTTGTGGTATAAGATTGTGATGAAATACTATTGTGCTCTAAGAAATGACTAGCAGGATTCTCTCAGAAAAAATGAAAGACAACAACAACAACCCTGGAAAGACTTACATGATTTGATTAAAAGTGAAATGAGCAGAACCAGGAGAACATTGTAGACAGTAATAGCAATACTGTATGATGATCAACTGTGAATGACTTAGCTATTTTTAGCAATACCACAATCCAAGCCAATTCCAAAGGACTTATGATGAAAAATGCTATCCACTTCCAGAGAAAGAACTGATTGAGTTCTAATGCATATCAACAATGCATACTTTTAAAAACTTATTTTTTCCTGTTTGTATTTTCTTTCACAATATGACTAATGTGGAAATTTTTTGTATGGCTTCACTTGTATAACCTATATCAAATTGCTTACCTTCTCAGTGAAGGTAAAGGGGCGGGAGGAGAAAGGGAGAGAATTTGCAACTCAAAATTGGAAAAAAAGAATGTTAAAATTGTTTTGACATGGAATTAGGAAAAATAGAGTATTAAGTAAAAGAAAAAATAATAAAACAACAAAGACTTATCAAAATGGATGACAGCTATCCACTTCTCATTATTCATGTAGACACAAATGATACTTCCAGAAGTAACTAAAAAAATGTTGCCAAAGTCTTGGTCTGTAAACTGGACCAAAGGGGCACAGGTTTTATTTTCTTCCATGCTCCCTATGATAGGCAAGCAATGCAGAAGAGAAAAAAAATAATTTGGGAAGTAAGTATATGACTAAGGAGGTTTTTGAGAATGGGATTTAGGTTTTGCATCAAAACTTGCAAGAAAGACCAGGGCAGATATAGAATATGCCTATGCCATTGAAATGCTGGTAAGAAGGTACTTACTTGGTGTGGCTATGTCCCAACAAAATTTTATTTATGGACACTAGGAAAAAATGATCCTAGACATATTTTTTTAAAAGAAATTACAAAGGAAAATTGCTCTGATGTCTTAGATCCAAAGGGCAAAATAGAACTTGAAAGAATCCATTTATCAAGTCCTGAAAGAGATGCCAAAATGAAAACTCTCTGCAATATTATAACCAAATTCCAATACTCCCAGGTCAATAAGAAAGTATTTTAAGTAGCCAGAAAAAACAATTCAAATATTTTGGAGTAATAGTCAGGATCACACAAGATTTAGCAGTTTCCATGTTATAGGAGTGAAGTGTTTGGAATATGATATTCTGGAAGGCAAAAAAGCTAGGATTACAACCAAGAATAATTTGCCCAGAAAAACTAAGTATAATCCTTCAGGGGAAAATGGATATTTAATGATATAAAGAACTTTCAAGCATTCCTGATGAAAAGACCAGAGCTGAATAGAAAATTTGACTTTCAAATACAAGACTCAAGAGATCCATAAAAAGGTAAACATGAAAGATAAACCATATGGGACTCAACAAGATTAAATAGTTTACATTTATATATGGGAAAATGATACATATATATATATGTATCATTTTGTATATATATATACATGTGTATATATATATATATATATATCATAAGAGCTTTATAATTATTAGGGGAGTTTTTAAGGTGTCTGCATAACACAGAAGGCATGGGTATTAGTAGATTGTTGGACTGACCTAAAAAAAATGAAAGGGTGAGAAAGAAGTATGTACTGTGAGCAGGGGAATGGGGAAGAAAGAATGAGGAAAATTATCTTACAGAAAAGAGGCATTCAAGGAAGATTTTTTAGAGTAGGGTAGAAAATGAGGGTGGATGAGCAATACTTGAACCTCACTGTCCTTGGCATTGGATCAAAGAGCAAAGAATACATATGCACACTCAAATGGGTGTGGTAAATTATTTTACCCACCACCAGGGAAGTAGGAAAGGCAAGGGATAAGGGAAACAGGAGGGTAATAAAACAGAGGGTGGATTAAGGGAGTCAGTGGTCAGAAGGAAAATGGCCTTTTGATAAGGAACAGAGTAAAAAGAGAGAAAGAAGGATAAATGGAAGATAATAAGAGGCAAGGAAATGCACAGTAATCATAATTGCTAATGTAAATTGGATGAATTTGCCTATAAGATGGAAGTGCATGGTAGAATGGATTAGAAATCAGTATCCAACAATGTGTTGTTTTCAAGAAACAATTGAAATAGACACACAGAATTAAAATAAGGGGCTGCAGAACCTATTATATACTTCAGCTGAAATAAAAAAGGCAGGGGTAATAATCAAGATCTCAGACAAAGCAAAAACAAAAATAAACCTAATTAAAACAAACAATCAGGGAAGCCAGATTTAGCTATCATACATTTAGGTATCATAGACTATGAAGTAATATCAAAAATTTTATAATGATTTTCCCTGATAAAGGCCTCATTTCTCAAATATGTAGGGAACTGAGTCAAGTTTATAAAAATAAGAGCCCAATTGATAAATAGTTAAGTGATATGGATAGGCAGTTTTCAGAAAAAGAAATCATAGCTATCTATAGTCATATGGAAAAAAATGGTCTATATGACTACTGATTAGAGAAAGGCCCATTAAAGCAACACTGAGGTACTATTTAACAGCTATCAGAAATGAAAAATGCTGGAGGGGATGTGGGGAAATAGGTATATTAATGAATTGTGGGTAGAATTGTTAACTGGTCCAAGTGTTCTGGAGAGCAATTTGAAACTATGCCAAAAGAACTACAAAAATGTGCATACCCTTGGATACAGAAATAACACTACTAGGTCTGTATCCTAAAGAAATGAAAGAAAAAGGAGAAGGGTATCTTTGTACAAAATTATTTATAGTTTCTTTTTCTGTGGTGGCAAAGAATTGAAAATTGAGAAGACACCTATCATTTGGGAAATGGGTAAACAAATCATCATGTATGATTTTTATGGAATATTATTGTGCCACAAGAAATAATGAGGGGGATGGTTTCAGAAAAAACAAAACAAAACAAAACAAAACCATGGGAAGACTCACATGAAGTAATCTAAAGTGAGGTGAACAGAATCAGGAGATTATTGTACACAGTAACAGCAATATTGTAATGATGATTTTCTGTGAAAGACTTAGCTACTCTGATCAATACAATGACCTAGGGCAATTCAGAAGGGCTTGATGAAAATTGCTATCTAACAGAATGGGGAAAAATACAACAAAACAAAACAAGCTGATGGATTCTAAGTCCAAATTGAAGTAAAATTTTCTCACTTTTTTTCTCTTTTTTTTTCTTTTTTAAAATTAATTTATTAGTTTAGTTTCAGTTAACAAGATTCAATTCCATAGTTCCTTGGTTTTCAAATTTTCTTTATTTCCCTCCCACCTCCCCCCACGACAGGATATAGTCCAGTATAGGATCTGCAAATACATTCATATTAGACATTATTCCAATTACAAAGGTGTATTGTACTAGGTGGAATGAAAGATGGTAAAGAAGAAATAAAACCAAACAATGAAAAGAAAAAGATCATTTAGTTTGCTTCTATCAGGATTCAGGCCAATTCTTTCTAGTTATATCCCTGGATGGCGCATTTCTCTCTTTCTTGAGTCTTTCAGGATTGACTTATATCACTGAATTGCTGAAAAGAGTCCAGTCTGTCATAGTTGGTCATCACAGACATGGTATGTCTGTTATTATATATAAATTTCTTCTGATTCTACTCTTCTCGCTCAACATCAGTTTGTATAAGTCTCTCCAGGTAATTATGAAATCCGTCTCCTCCTCCTTTCTTATAGCACAATAATATACCAATACATTCATATACCACAACTTGTTTAGCCATTCCCAAATTGATGGGCACCCCTTTAGTTTCCAATTCTTTGCAACCACAAAAAGGGCGGCTATAAATACTTTTGTACATATGGGTCTTTTCCCCACTTCTATGATCTCTTTGGGAAATAACTCTAGAAGTGGTATTGTTGGGTCAAAGGGTATGAAATTATTTATAGTCCTTTGGGCATAATTCCAGATTGCTCACCAGAATGGTTGGATAAGTTCACAATTCCACCAGCAATGTATTAGTGTTCCAATTTGTCCAGATCCTCTCCAGCATTTGTCACTTTCTTGTTTTGTCATCTTAGCCAATCTGACTGGAGGGATGTGGTATCTCAGAGTTGTTTTGATTTGCATTTCTCTAATCAACAGTGATTTAGAGCATTTCTTCATATGCTTATAGATATCTTTAATTTCTTTCTCTGAAAACTTCCTGTTCATATCCTTTGACCATTTATCAATTGGGGAATGACTTGTATTCATATAGATTTGGCTCGATTCTCTATAAATTTTAGAAATGAGTCCTTTGTCAGAGACACAAGTTGTAAAAATTCTTTCCAATTTCCCACCTCCCTCTTGATCTTGGTTACATTGGCTTTGTTTGTACAGAAGCTTTTCAATTTAATGTAATCAAAATTATCCATTTTGCATTTTATAATGTTCTCTAATTCTTGTTTGGTCCTAAAGTCTTTCCCTATCCACAAATCTGAAAGGCAAACTATTCCTTGCTTTCCCAAATTACTTACAATATCATCCTTTACACCTAGATAATGCACCCTTTTAGACTTGATTTTGGTATACGGTGTTAGATAATGATCTATGCCCAGTTTCTGCCATACTGTATTCCAGTTTTCCCAGCAGTTTTTGTCAAACAGAGCATTCTTTTTTTTTTTTAAAGGCTACTATAACAAATACTTTATTAACTTCTGTTTTACATCATTCATTTCCGCCAGATTTTGAGTTACAGTCATTTTCCCCCCATTATTCCCCTACCCAACCTCCCAGAATAGCAGTCCCACAAGATATCGCTTCCTCCAATCTGCTCTCTCCCATACCTTCTCCCATACCCCCTTCGACTTTTCCATTAGAGGAAGGTGAATCTTTGTGTCCCAATGCCTGCACATCTTATCTCCCAATTATAAGCAAAAGAGTATTAATAATAGTATTTATATATATTTGAAACATTTAATGTTAAGACCTCGAATTTCAGATCCATTTCCTTCCTCCCTTGTCACCCATTCCCTCTTGGGAGATAAGTAATTCAGTATATGTTGTACATGTCTAGCTATGCAAAACATTATCATAGTAGATATATTGTACAAGGCTGCTTATAATTCCCTCCCACTCATCCCACCCCCACCTGGTCCATTCCCTACATGATCCTGTCCCTCTTCTATAGTGGGTACTTCCAACCTCCCCTCACCCCAAGGATGCCCTCCCATCCATCATCCCTCCTCTCATCCCCCTTCCCCCTATCCTGCTGCAGGTTGAGATATCCCATTTAGTATGTATGTCATTTTCTCCCTGAACCAAATTCAATGTGAATGTGGTTTTGCCTTTTTAGCCTTCCTTATTCTCCCCCTCCTTTGCAACCACTTCCCCTACATGAGATAGTTTACCCTACCATGTCTCTCCCCATCTCCTCTTGCCACTTTCCTCTCTCACCTCATAATTTCATCCCTTGAGTATTCTCCCTTCCCAACAAATTCAACTTATGCCCTCTATCCATATATAACTGTAACCATATACACACACATTCACATATGTATTCGTATGACCACACCCCCTTCTTCCATTATTTTCATAGTGGGAAAGATATCATCAGTCACAGTTATTGCTTTTCCATATAGGAATGTAAATAGTTCAACTTTGATAAGTTCCTTTTGATTTCTTTTCCCTGATTACCTTCTCAGGCATCTCTTCCTTCTTGTGTCTGGATGTCAAATTTTCTATTCAATTCTGGTTTTTTCCTCAAGAATGCTTGAAAGTCCTCTATTCCACTGAATGACCATATTTTCCCCTGAAACAAAATATTCAGTTTTGCTGGGTAGGTGACCCTTGGGTTCATTCCCAGTTCTTTTGCCCTCTGGAATATCATATTCCATGCCCTTCGATCCCTCAGTGTAGAAGCTGCCAGGTCCTGGGCTATTCTGATTGTGTTTCCACAATATTGAAATTGTTTCTTCCTGGCTGCTTGTAGTATTTTCTCCTTGATCTGGGGATTCTGGAACCTGGCTATAATATTCCTGGGAGTTTTCTTTTTGGGATCTTTTTCAGGAGGTGATCTGTGGATTCTTTCAACCTCTATTTTGCCCTCTGGATCTAAAACATCAGGGCAGTTTTCCTTGAGAATTTCTTGAAGGGTGATTTCTAGGTTCTTTCTTTGATCATGGCTTTAGGTAGTCCAATAATTTTTAAATTGTCTCTCCTGGATCTATTTTCCAGGTCAGTGGTTTTTCCCATGAGATATTTCACATTGCCTTCTAATCTTTCATTTGTTTGGATCTGCTTAACAGCATCTTGATTTCTCATAAAGTCATTAGCTTCCATTTGCTCCAGTCTAACTCTGAAGGAATGAATCTCCTCAGTGAACTTTTGAGATTCTTTTTCCATCTGGCAAATTTGACTTTTTAAGGCATTCTTCTCCTCATTGCCCTTTTGGGCCTCCTTTGCCATTTGAGTTAGTCTATTTTTTAAGGTGTTCTTTTCTTCAGTCAGGCTGTTGACCCTCATTTCATACTTTTCCTGCATCCTTCTCATTTCTCTTTCCAATTTTTCCTCCACTTCTCTTATTTGATTTTTAAAGTCCTTCTTAAGGTCCTCTATGGCCTGCAACCTGCTCATGTTTTCCCCTGGGGCTTTTGGAGCAGGACTTCTGACCTCACAGTCCTTTTCCCGCTCTATGCCCCCAAAATAGGAGTCTAGGGTTGCATTTTTCTGTTTCCTTTGCCTTGGCATGTTGCCACTTAATTGCTTGACTTTTGGGCTTGTTGCCACACTATGGCTTTAAGGCCACATAGAGGAATTTTCGTCCCGAACGTGTGGGGGGCAACTTCCGTTTCTGGCAAGCTATAAACCCACCCACAACTTCCACCCTAGATCACAATCCAGATCCAGGGAGGTTAAAGCAAGAGCGATTACCCCCCAAGACTGATCGCTGGATCTCCCCACGATTTGTAGGCTGGGAGCCGGAAATGCCTCTGAAAACTACACAGTGGCGTGTCTCCTCAGCAGCTTCTAGCCCCCAGGGGAGGGAGCTGACGCATTCCCCAAATACAGGTCCCAAAGTCCATAGGACACTAACCTCTTACTTTGTCCTAGGCAAGTCTTTGTTGATAATTCTGGCGTCTCCACAGTTCCTGGTGTTCTGGGGTTCCTCCAGCTGGCTGCTGGCCCTGCCGCCCTGGGGCTAAAACCTCGGCTCACGTGGACCTGGGCTCAGCTCGGCTCCTGCGCTCTGTGTGCTGCCGGCTCCCAGACCACTGCGCTGGTCCTTCCTGCAGGGTGCTGGGCTGTCCTCAGCGGGAGGTTAGCTTCTCTGTGTCGTTCTGTGGGTGCTGGGGCTCCAGAAGATTTTCAGATTCCTTTTTTACATAGTTTGTGGAGAATCTGGGGGCAGAGAGGCTTGGAGGAGCTGTTTCTACTCCGCCATCTTGGCTCTGCCCCCCAAACAGAGCATTCTTATCCCCAAAACTGGGGTTTTTAGGTTTATTGAACAATAGATTATTATATTCATTAACGGTTGGGTCTCCTACACCTAATCTATTCCATTGATCCACTATTCTACACCTCTGCCACTACCAAGCAGTTTTGATGACTGCTGCTGTATAATACAGATTAAGATCTAGCATAGCTAGTCCACCTTCCCTAGCATTTCTTTTCATTAATTCCCTTGATATTCTAGCCCGTTTGTTTTTCCAAATAAATTTTGTTATTATTTTGTCTAACTCTAAAAAGTAGTTTTTTGGTAAATTGATTGATATGGCAATAAATATATAGTTTAGTTTGGGTAAAATTCTCATTTTTATTATATTAGCTCTGCCTAGCCACAAGCAATTGATATTTTTCCAACTATTTAGATCTGATTTTATTTGTGTGAGAAATGTTTTGTAGTTGTGATCATATAGATTCTGGGTTTGTTTTGGCAAGTAGATTCCCAAATATTTTATAATGTCTACAGTGACTTTAAATGGGATTTCTCTTTCTATCTCTTGCTGTTGAGTTTCATTAGAGATGTAGAGGAATGCTGAGGATTCATGTGGGTTTATTTTATATCCTGCAACTTTGCCAAATTCCTTTATTGTCTCAAGTAGTTTTTTACTTGATTCTCTAGGATTCTCTAAGGATATCATCCTGTCATCTGCAAAGAGTGATAGCTTGGTCACTTCTTTGCCTAATTTGATTCCTTTGATTCCTTTTTCTTCTCTAATTGCTACTGCTAGTGTTTCTAGTACCAGACTGAATAAGAGGGGTGATAGTGGACACCCTTGTTTCACTCCTGATCTTATTGGAAAGGCTTCTAGTTTATCCCCATTGCATATAATATTTGCTGATGGTTTTAAATAGATGCTATCAACTATTTTAAGAAAGGATCCATTTTTTCCTATACTTTCTAGTGTTTTTAATAGGAATGGATGTTGTACTTTGTCAAAAGCCTTTTCTGCATCTATTGAGATGATCATGTGGTTTCTGCTAGTTTTATTGTTGATATGCTCAATTATACTGATGGTTTTCCTAATATTAAACCATCCTTGCATTCCTGGAATGAATCCTACCTGATAAAAGTGTATTATTTTTGTGATAACTTGTTGGACTCTTTTGGCTAATATTTTATTTAGAATTTTTGTGTCTAAATTCATGAGGGAAATTGGTCTATAATTTTCTTTCTCTGTCTTATCTCTTCCTGATTTAGGAATCAGTACCATATATGTGTCATAGAAAGAATTTGGTAGGACTCCTTCTTCACTAATTTTCCCAAATAGTTTGTAGAGTATTGGAATCAATTGTTCTTTAAATGTTTGATAGAATTCACTAGTGAACCCATCTGGCCCTGGAGATTGTTTCCTATGGAGTTCATTGATGGCTTGTTTGATTTATTTTTCTGAGATGGGGTTAATTAGGTAATTCACTTCCTCTTCAGTTAATCTGGGCAACTTGTGATTTTGTAAATATTCATCCATTTCACTAAGATTGTCATATTTATGTGCATACAATTGGGAAAAATAATTTCTCATTATTTTTTTGATTTCCTCTTCATTAGAGGTAGATTCACCCTTTTTATTTTTGATGCTCATAATTTGGTTTTCTTCTTCCTTTTTTATCATATTGACTAAGGGTCTATCAATTTTATTGATTATTTTCATAAAAACAGCCCTTAGTATTATTTATTCATTCAATAGTTTTCTTAATTTCAATTTTATTAATCTCTCCTTTGGTTTTCAATATTTCTAATTTAGTACTAAATTAGAGGTTTTCAATTTGTTCTTTTTCTAGATTTTTCAATTGCGTGTCCAATTCATTGACCTCCCTTCTCTCTGCTTTAATTAAGTATGCACTCAGGGATATAAAACTTCCCCTGAGAACTGCCTTTAGTGCATCCCACAAATTTTGGTATGTTGTCTCATTATTATCTTTCTCCTGAATGAAATTATTGATTGTTTCTATAATTTCTTGTTTGACCCATCCATTCTTTAGGATTAAATTGTTTATTTTCCAATTAGTTTTTAGCCTATATTTCCCTGGCCCTTTATTGCATATAATTTTTACTGCATCATGATCTGAGAATGATGCATTTAATATTTCTACCTTTTTGCACTGGATTGTGAGGATTTTATGCCCTAGTACATGGTCTGTTTTTGAGTATGTACCATGCACTGCTGAGAAGAAAGTAAATTCCTTTTTATCCCCATTCAGTTTTCTCCAGAGTTCCATCATATCTACTCTCTCTAAGATTCTATTCACCTACTTAACTTCTTTCTTGTTTATTTTGAGGTTAAATTTATCGAGTTCAGAGATGGGGAGATTAAGGTCCCCCACTAGTATAGTTTTGCTATCTATTTCTTCCTCTAATTCCTTTAACTTCTCCTCTAGGAATCTGGATGCTATACCACTTGGTGAATATATATTAAGTAGTGATATTGCTTCATTGTCAATGGTGCCTTTTAGCAGGATATAGTTTCCTTCCTTATCTCTTTTAATTAGATCTATTTTTGCTTTTGCTTTATCTGAGATACATATTGCTACCCCAGCCTTTTTTACTTTAGCTAAGGCATAATAAATTTTACTCCAACCTTTTACCTTTACCCTGTGGGTATCCCTTTGTTTCAAATGTGTTTCTTGTAGACAGCATATTGTAGGATTATGATTTTTAATCCATTCTGCTATCTGCCTCTGTTTTATGGGAGAGGTCATCCCATTCACATTCACAGTAATGATGACTATCTGCCTCTTCTCCTCCATCCTATTCCCTCCCCTGTTTATGTTTTTGTTCCTTCCTTCTCCCTTCCCCTCCTTGAAGTTTTCCCTTTTGACTGCCCCTTCCCTCACTGTTCCCACCCAGTGACCCCCCTTCTTAACCTACCCTCTCCCCTTACTACTATTTCCCTCCCTTCTAATCCCCCCATTTAGTCTCCTCCTTTTCACCCCCCTTACCCTTCCACTATCTATAGGACAAATAAATTTTTATACTTATCAGAGTAACTTACTCCCCATTTGCTTCCAAACCAATGAGAGTAAATTTCATACAGTGCTCCTCTCCCTCTCTCCTTTTCCTCTATTTAATTAATTTATGTGTCTATTCACATTAGAATCTTAAACTTCACTGATTAAGTTGATCCCTCTTTAAACCAGAACCAGTGAGAATAGTGTTTAAATGATCTTCTTCTCCCTCTTTCTTTCCCCTCTTCTATAGTGTGTTTTGATGCCTCTTCAGATGGCATATTTTACCTTTTCCTAGCTCATCCTTTCCTTTTTCCCATTACAGTCCCTTTGATCCCCTTAATAGTTTTTTTTTAAGTCTTCAGGTTAGTGCATTCATACCCACACCCTCTATCTAAGTATAACCCTTTTGAAGGTCATGATAATCATAAAGATTTCAAATACTGACAGTTATCAGCTCCACATATAGGGATGTGAACATTTTGCTCTTGTTGCATCCCAAGTAATGAGCATGAGTGTGTGGGTGTGTGTACTTATGTGTGTGTGAGTCTGTGTTTCCCTTGTTTACCTTTTTATGTCTTTCTTGAGTCTTGTAATTGGAGATCAAGTTTTCCACTGAGCTCTGGCTTTTTCATTAGGAAAGACTGGAAGTCCCTTATTTCATTAAATGACCATCTCCTTGCCTGAAAGATTATGCTCACTTTTGCTGGGTAGTTAATCCTTGGTTTTAGTCCTGGCTCTCTTGCCCTATGAAATATCAAATTCCAGTCCCTCCACTCTTTTAATGTAGAAGCTGCTAGGTCCTGTGTGATCCTAACTGTAGTTCCTCGATATTTGAATTGTTTCTTTTTGGCTGCTTGTAGAATTTTTTCTTTAATCTTGTAATTCTGGAATTTGGCTACTATATTTCTTGGAGTTTTCAATTTGGGATCTCTTTCAGGAGGAGTCTAGTGAATTCTATCGATAGCTATTTTATCTTCTGATTCCAAGACCTCAGGACAGTTTTCTTTGACAGTCTCTTGGAGGATGTTGTATAGGCTGCATTTTTTATAATGGCTTTCTGGTAGACTAATAATTCTTAAGTTGTCTCTCCTGGATCTGTTCTCTAGGTCAGTTATTTTTCCAGTGAGGTATTTTACATTTTCTTCCAATTTTTCGATTGTCTTGTTTTGTTTGATTGACTCTTGCTGCATCATAGAGTTCTGAGTTTCAGTTTGTATCTAAATTTTAGCAAATTAATGTCTTCAGTTAATTTTTGAAGGTCCTTTTTTTAGGGAGGTATTTTCTCCGATTAATTCACTAATTTTACTTTTGAGACTTTTTTCCAAGTTGGTCACTGCTTCCCTGATTTGGTCTTTAAATTTTTTCTTAAGCTCCTTCAGGAATGCTATTTGGGCTTGAGTCCAGTTCATGTTTTCTTCTGTGGTCTCAGGTGTGGGTAGAGAATCTATATTGTCCTGTGTATTTGGTTGTTCTTGCCCTACATAGTAGGCTTGAATAGACTTTCTTGCCTTCCCCTTCTCCTCAGCTTCTTTCCTTCCCATTGTGACTTCCTGTTTCTTAGTTTCTCGGGCTATGAGTTTAGGGGCTGATCCTTGACTTTGAATACCTCTGGGTGGCTAGTTTATGGCTAAGTCAGGGAAGTCAGTGAGGAATGTAGGTGCCTAGGTGGGGGTGAGTGTGACCACTTCAGATTTCTGCCTCTATACCCCTGGGCTATAAGTAGGCTTTTGTTGGTGAGGTGAGGTGGGGCTTGTTGGGACCCATCCCTCTCTTCTCTTCAGACCCCTGGCTATCTCAGTTACACCCCTTCTTGAAGACTCTCAAGCCTGGGGCTATTTCCATTAACTTGAGATTTCAACCTGGGTGGGATACTTATCTTTGGGTTTTCTGCTTCATGAAGGAGGGATGGGAGGATCTGAACAGCTAGAATTTACTTTGCCATTCCAGCCCCTGAATTATACAGGCAGGCAGTTTCTAAACTTCCAGGCTGGGGGGGCGAATGCAGCCAGAAAATCAGCTCTCTCCACTGGGGGCCTGACTCTCCTACTTGGCTCCAATGACCTTTCCTGTCCCTTTGTGAGATGAAGGCAAGATGACTGCGATTCATCCTTGGTAATTCTGCAGGCTGGGCCTTTTTCTCTCTGGTGTAGTCTGCTTATCTGCTCTTAGGTCTGAGCTGTGCAGACCCCACACGCTCTGTGCTCTTCCTTTCCAGACACAATGGGCAACCTCCTGGGCTGGACTCTGCCACGCTCTGTCTTCCAGTGGGCTCCGTCACTCTGGAATCCACTCAGATTCACCCTTTGAGACTTAGTGACCAAGGAGCTCAGCGAGGTTACTGCTTCCTTTCCTCCATCTTGGATCAATTTCCTCACTTTCTTAGGCAATTCAGGAGTTCTCAATTAGAGACACTTATTTGAGGCTGTAACACAGGCCAGTTCTTCAAAGAAAGGAAGGTAGAGAGAGGTGAAGCCTAAGAACTGAGCTTTAAGTAACACCGTACCAGGAAAAAGAAAAGAGAGAAATTTAGCTTTCAGAGAGGGAGGAGGAAAACCAGGAGAGTACTATATCATTGAAGCCAAGGAAAGACAGAGTCTCAAGGAAGGTTTGATGCCCCTGCTAGGCAAAGAGATTCCAATAAATACTTGTGAAACAAAGTTCTGTCCAGCCCTAACATTCTTCCATGGTTCTATGAATTGCATTAAGTTCAATTTAATTGAGTCCTCAGCATGGCATGTGAATAAAGCAGAAACATATAAGTCCTCTTGATTTTGAAGAAGAGAAATGCTGCATAATTTTATCACTGATAGCAGAATGAATTGCCCTAATCCTTCAATGAGTAAATTGCTCTCTGGGAAAGACTGCGGAAAATTGGAACAACAGTTTCAAGGAGAGAAGCTTCAATGGAATTAATCGATGAAGACATGAAAACATCAAAATACCAGTCAAGCATTATAGCATATCCAAGGGCAAGAATTTGGAAAAATGCCCTCCATTAGCAACTGCCAGGGAGCATTTAGTCTAACATAGCAAATAGTCATTGGAATATGAATCCTGTACTCAGTTATAAATGTGTATTATAAAATATACTCATAATGGACAAAGAGGGCACTCTTGTCTACTAACTTTCCTGATTTTCTTTTAAAAATGGTTTGATGATTTTGTGCAGACAAAGAGAGGTGCCACCTGCTCACCCTCTTGTAACCATAACTAGTCAGGACTAAAACTTTTTGTTGGGGAATGATGTGGGTTGATGAGAGAGAGTTTTGAGGATAATCTTTGTGGCATAGTAGAAAGAATGCTAGCCTAGATTTGATTTCCTCTCCTGCCTGTTTCACTCTGTGACATAAATCACATAACCCTTCCTTACCTGAATGTCATCTGTCAAGTAGGGAAAATAATACTTACCCTATGTACCTCAGCAAGTTGTTTTGAATATTAAATAAACCAATAGATATGAAAGTGGTTTGAAAAGTACAAGCCCTGCTATAAGCTTCAGGGATGCTAATTATGTTGTGGCCCTTAACTGTAAACAAACACTTGATCCTTCTGTGGATAGGTATCAAAGGTGATAATTCATTTCATATAATCATAGAATCTTAGGGTTAAAAAGACTTTAAAAGTCATCTAGTTCAAATTCTCTCTGAAGCATAAATCTTATCAACAGTGTCTCTGACAAACAACAGTTTGCCTTCTGAGGACCATTAATGATGAAGTTCTTATTACCTCCTAAATGAGTCTGGTAAATTTTGGACAACTCTAAATATTGGGAAGTTCTTACTTACATTGAATTGAGATCTCTATCCTTGTAACTTCTCATTTTTCTAGATCGAGCCTACTAGCTAAATGTTCTGGTGCTACTTCAGAGCCCTTTGGGCCTACTTCCAAATTCTTTTCCAGAATAGTTGTACCAGTTCACTACTCTACCAATAGTTTATTAATATATGCATTTTCCCCTCATCCACTCCAGCTTTTACATTTCTTATAGGTGTGAAGTGGTACTTTATACTTTTTCTTATTTACCTTTCTCTTATAGTAATTTAGGGAATTTTTTTCATATGATTATAGGTAGCTTCGATTTCTTCTTTTCTCTAGGCTAAATATCTCTAGTTACTCTTGATATAAGTGTATTTATTCATGCTTTTTTGTTCTTTTTTTCCCTTTTAAAAACAATTATCTATTTATCTTTAATATCCTTTAAAAATTTTAGTTTCAAATCCTTTTCCTCCCTAACATCCTCAGCCACCCACTGAGAAAGCAAGCACTATGATATTAATTATACATGTGAAATCAGGCAAACCATATTTTCATATTAGCCATATTTTTAAAAGGCTAGAAAAATAAAGTGATAAAATTATACTTCATTTTGCACTCAGAGTTCATCAGTTCTCTCTCTGGAAGTGGAGAGCATTTTTTTTTCATCTTGAGTCAAACTTTGGAATTGTCTTGGATCAAGGTATTGATCAGAATAGCCAAGTCTTTAACAATTGATCATCATTTCAACATTGCTGTTATTATGCACTTTGATCTTCCATTTCTTTTCACTACACTTTGCATCAGTTCATATAGGTCTTGCTATGTTTTTTCTGAAACCACCACCTTCATTAATTTCCTACAGCACAATAGTTCTTCATCACAATCATGTCACAACTTGTTCAGTTATTCCCCAGTTGATGAGCATCCCTCTGATTTCCAAGTCATTGCCACCACAAAAAGAGCTGCTATAAATATTTTGGTACATGGAGGTCCTTTTCCTTTTTTATTTCTTTGGAATACAGATATAGCAGTGGCATTATTGTATCAGAGAGGGTGCTGCTTTATAGGCCTTTGGCCTACTTCCAAATTCTTCTACAGAGTAGTTGTACCAGTTGACTGTTCCACCAACATTTTCCCCTTATCCCCTACAGCTTTTGTCATTTCTGATAGGCGTGAGGTGATATCTTATAGCTGTTATTCTTACTTGTCTTTCTCTTATAGTAATTTAGAGCATTTTTTCATGACTATAGGTAGCTTTGATTTCTTCTTTTGAAAACTGCTTGTTTATAGCTTTTGACCATTTATCAATTGGGGAATAGCTATTATTTTTATAAATTTGACTCAGTTCTATTCTCAGCATATATTTGAGAAATGAATCCTTTAACAGAGAAAATTACTGTGAAATTTTTTTTTGAGATCACTTCACTGGCAGTGGTATCTTTTAGCTAAAAGTAGTTTTCTTGATTAACTCTTTTGATTAGGTTTTATTGTTTGTTGTTTCTTTTTTTTTCTTTGCTTTTTTTAAAGTGCAGCTGAAGCATATTGGGTTCTTTTCTAAGCTGTTATCTTCTCTCTGTGTGTATTTCTGTTTCAAGGAGATCTCTTGTAAACAACATATTGTTAGATTCTGGTTTTTAATCCATTCTGCTATCTATTTTCATTTTATGGGTGAGCTTATTCCATTCACATTCACAGTTATGATTATTAACTGCATATTTCCTTCTATTCCAATTTTTCTGTTTATTTTTCTTACTTTCTATCCTATCCCTCCTTAAAAAATTTTGTCAAATTTTGTCTAATAATTGCCTCCCATGATCTGCCCTTCCTTTATCATTCCTCCCCTTTCCCTTATGACCTTCCCATCCTATTTCACTATTGGGTAAGTTATATTTCTACATGCAGTGCTCTCTCTCTCTCTCTCTCTCTCTCTCTCTCTCTCTCTCTCTCTCTCTCCCTGTCCAATTCCAATGACAGTGAGGTTCAAGTAGTGCCTGTCACACACCCCCATTTCCCCTCCACTGTAAAACTTTTCCTTGAATGCCTATTTTATGTGAGAAAAAATTTCCCATTCTACTTATCCTTTCCTCCTTCTCCCAGTGAATTTCTCTTTCTTACTCCTTCATTTTTTGAGGTCCTTCCAACACAATCTATTCATATCCATGCCCTCTATGTAAACTCCTTCAAACTTCCCCAACAATGATAGAGTTCTTAGGAATTACATATATCATCTTTTCATATACTAAAGTAAATAGTTAAAGTTTGTTGAGTCCCTTATGATTACTCTTTCATGTTTACCTTTTTAAAGCTTCTCTTGAGACTTGTGTTTGAATGTTAAACTTGCTATTCAGCTCCAGTCTTTTCATCATAAATGCTTGAATGTCCTGTTTCATTGAATGCCAGTTGTCCCCCCTGAAGGATTATACTCAGTTTTGCTGGGCAGGTTATTTGTGGTTGTAATCCTAGCTCCTATGCCTTTGGAAGATTATTTTCCAGGCCTTGTACTCCTTTAATGTGGAAGCTTCTAAATCTTTTATGATCCTCACTATGCCTCTACAATATTTGAATTGTTTCTTCTGGCTGCTTGAAGTATCTTTTTGTTTGACCTAGGAGCTCTGGGATTTGAGTATAATATCCCAAGGACTTTCATTTTGGGATCTCTTTCAGGAGGTGGTTGGTGGATTCTTTAAATTTCTCTCTTACCCTCTGGATCTAAGATATTGGTGCAGTTTTCCTTTATAATTTCTTTCCTTTTTTTGTTTGCTTTTTGGAGGGCAGTTGGGGGTTAAATGACTTGCCCAAGGTCACAGGCTAGTTTTTGTGTTGTGTCTGAGGCTGGATTTGAACTCAGGTCCTCCTGACTCCAGGGCTGATGCTCTATTCACTATGCCACCTAGCCAGCCCTCTTTATAATTTCTTGAAAGATGATGTCTAAATCCTTTTTTTTTAATCATAGCTTTCAGGAAGTCCAATAATTCTTAAATTATTTCTCCTTTATGAATTTTCCAGGTCAGTTGTTTTTCTGATGAGATTTTTCACATTTTCTTCTATTTTGTCATTCTTTTGACTTTATTTTTTTTTCTTGATATCTTGTGGAATCATTAGCTTTTATTTCCCTAATTCTGCTTCTTAAAGAGTTCTTTTCTGGGAGTATGTGTGTGGGAATTTTTGTGCCTTTTTTTTTAATCAAGCTGTTAATTCTCTTTTCATATTTTTCTTGTATCACTCTCATTTCGTTTCCAATTTTTCCCCCACCACTCTCATCTCTTTCTTTAAGTTGTCCAGGAATTTTTGTTGGACAATTATCATTTTCCTTTGAGGTGTTGTTTGTAGCTGTTTTCAAATTTCTTCTGAGTTTATGTCTTGGTCTTCTCTGCCAAAATGATAGAATTTTGATGGTAAAAATTTTTTTGTTGTTGTTTTCTTATTTTTCCTGTTTGTTTTTTTACTTTGAATTTTATGTTAAAATTGGACTCAGCTCACCTCTGGGTGGAGAGGCACTGTCCCAAACTTCAGGTTCTTTTGTGCTGTTCTTTTCAGAGCTAGTTCAAGTAGGGGCCAGAGGGATTTGCAAATTTTTGGTGCTTCCAAGGTAATGTGATCCTGGGAGAGGTACAGTTACTGCTTTCCTCCTCTACATGTACTCTGGTGTTTACCCAGGAAATGCTTCTGGTCCCCTGCAGCCCCAAATGCTAATGCTTTCTTTGTCTTGGAACTGCAACTAGGGTCCTTGCTCCCTTGTGACCAAGAACCAGCATTCCTTTCCACCCTGAAACTGTGATCCAGAACTGCCTATGGACAATATTGTTGTCAATCAACCCCAACAATAACCAGTGCCAGCAATGGGTGCTCTCTAATTTTTTTCTGACAAGTTATTGTTATGGGAATGGTAATCTAAGATCTTCCCTGTCCCTAGGCCCTTTGATAGGCTTAAATGACTCTGAGAACCTTCCTTGATTTGAAAATATACTCTGCTCCCTAATAGGCTGAATGTGGTCACATGGAACCTGTGGCAGGAGGCTTGTTTTTCAGGAATGCCCACACCTTGTTGTTTTGTGACTGGGCAGTGGGTCAAGAAGGCTGTGACATTTTCTGATCCAGGAGAAGGCTATATATACCTTGATGTGAGTTTTGTTTTGGGGCTCACTTTGAGAAGAGTTGTGTGATTTGATCAGATGAGACTCCGGGCAGCTGTTGAACCCCCTGGCTTTGAAAACCCAGATGTTGGTGCTTCCTTCTCTGATAACTGACTATGTATGGATGTAATGGTCAGATAGTTGGAAGCCTGTCTGCTGATGTTCCTCTGTATTTGTTGTCTGCTTGTAACTTGTTTGTATTCTCTGAAGTGTGGAGTGCTGACCTTTTCCCCCTGAACTAGGTAAATGACATATGTTTGATTAAAGCAAGATTGTTAACCCATTTTGAATTGCTCTCCTTTAGAAAAGCAGATCTAAGAACCTGTGTTGGCAGCCACCCTGGGTTTGCTAGGGTGCTTGCTGCTATAGTTATTTGGTCCCCTTACCATCTCTGGATTGAAAGCTCAGAAACTGTTGCTGCTGCAGCAACCACTGTTGTTGTAGCATTTGTTAGCTCTGGACAGACCTTTAACCTTATAGACTTCTCTTGCTGACCCCTTATGTTTTCTCAGGCAGGAAGAATGTCTCATCCTAACCTTTTGCTGTCTCTACCACTCTGAAATCTGGTTTGAGGCATTATTTTAAAATTGTTTGGAGGGGAATTTTAAGAATGTTCAGTTGGGTTGACTCTACCACTATATTTGCTTCTCTCATTCTAGATGCTATATTTCTACTAATGTTCATTGTCTTCTATTAAAGTCCTACTTTTATATTTATTCATAATGTGGATAGTTACCTTGTTTTTATTTTTATTTTTTGAGATTGTATGTTTCTATTTAATCTATGCTGGAAGTTCAGTGACTACTCACTGGCCCATCCTGACAGCAACCAACACAGAAGTTTTGATTTGGAATATTTCACCCTTTAGGCAATATGGTGGTCCCTGACCCTTGTGGGTCACTATATTGACACTGGATGCAATGTGGACACTGGACACCCAATCATATTTTATCCCAATTATACCTTAGAATTCCTGAATAGTGTCAGACTTCCCAATAATAAGGATTACAGTAGTGTGCTACCATATATGGTGACCTGGGGTTCTTGAAAATTATTCCAATGGAAAACAGACTCTGGCACATAATATCAAACTTTAGAAGCCAAGTAATGAACTGTATACATGTTGTTCATCTACCAGCTTGGATGATTTTGGGGAAGCTCATCAGAAAAGAACTAGGTACAAGATGATTAATGCTGTTTTTTTGGTCTTTTTGGAGGGGGGAAGGTAGGGAAGTTGAGGTAAAGTGACTTGCCCAAGGTCACACAGCTAGTAAGTGTTAAGTATCTGAGGCCAGATTTGAACTCAGGTCCTCCTGACTCCAGGGCTGGTGTTCTACTCACTGTGCCACCTAGCTGCCCCCAATGAATGTTTTTATCTACAGAAATTCTTGAAGTTGTTAGGAGGGCACAAAAGAAGATGTGTCCTGTAGTAGTGGAGGGATTACCCACACAGATGAAATTAGAGGCCAGTCTGAGGCCAAGAATAGCAGAGAAGGTGCTAACCTGTATTGATAGAGGAAGTCTTCTTTCATCTGATTTCCTTATAAAATTAAACCATATCTAGTCTCTATCCATGTGTCCCTGGGAACATAAGCTTTGTGTCATTCTTTGACTTCCTTAACAACTGCGTTTACAATATATATGCTCGGGCAGCTAGGTGGTGCAGTGAATAGAGCACCAGCCCTGGAGTCAGGAAGACCTGAGTTCAAATGTGGTCTCAGACACTTAACACAAAAACTAGGTGTGTGACCTTGGGCAAGTCACTTAACCCCAATTGCCTTCCAGAAAGCAAGAAAAACAAAACAAAACAAAAACAAAACAATATATATGCTCTTAGATGCTTATTGTCAGTTATCCCTGCTGGCCAGTCATTGTTTTGAGGAGACCTGTGTTAGTAGCTAGAATTCCTTTAAGTTTAGAAGGTAGCACAACCAGTGTCCCACAGAGGAGCGTCTGTCCCACCATTAAAGAGAGACATAGTACTTAGCACTGTACATGGAACAGAGTAGGTGCTTGATAAATGTTTATTGACTGACTGAAATAGCTTAAGCTCATATAGGGCTCTTCAGTTAGGAAATGTTTTTACATCTGTTATCTTAGGTTCTCATAAACTTGTGAGGAAGGGCCTTCCCATTATCACCATTTTACAGATATATGTCCCCAGGCAAATGATTAATGAGTAGCAGAGCCAAACAGAAGTCTCCTGGTGTTCAGTTTTCTGTACTTTTTACTATGGCAGGCTACTCCCTGGACCTTTCTCCTGATGTCTTTCCTAATAAGTACAGCCAACATTGATCTCATCCTATCCCAGATGGCCATAGCAATTATTGTCTGAACCATTCATTTGGACACATTATTATATTTAATTTAATATTTTATTACCATTCACCCTGTACTTTGATGGTTACATGATCTCATTTATGTGGGTATAGTTTACAAGGGGTACAGAGCACAGTCCACCCATGGTTTCTTATTCTATGAAATGCTTAGCCATGTCCTTGTAGAAATCATCTATAGGGATTTGACCCAAAATAATGATAATTTTCCTGTGATTTTAACATATGTTATTGATACCAGTGCTATATTTGAACTGTCAATCTGTTTTGTTCCACTCTGAACTTACAGGTTTGATGCCCAGTTCTGCTATTTACTAGCTTCACAAACTTGGTCTTCATGCCCTTTTAATCTCAGTTTCCTCATCTGTGAAATGATATTACTTGGACCCACATTGTCTATGAATGAAAAAAATATGAGAATAAAAAATATTAGGAAAGGACATGAACATGCCACCAATTTTCATTTGCATGTGTCTGTGATGAAATCTTTTATGTTACTCCATAGTATCCTCGAATGTTTAGTTGGACAGGACTTTAGAGGTTACCTAGTTCTCCTTGTACATCAACAAGATTCCTTTTACAACATCTAGTCTTTGCTTGAAGATCTTTATTGAAGAAGAATCTGCTACCTCCTGAGGAAGTTCATTCTACTTTGGGATAGCTTTGATTATTAGAAAAAATTTTTTCTTACCTGAGAAGGGGAGAGTACAGAAGGATATCATGCCCCTGGTCATGGACATTATGATTCTCTTAATGTAGCCTTTTCTCATGTAAGGAATAATTGGTAATATTCTAGCCTCCTTAGACCCCTTATCTCCCATGCATCACTTGTAACATTTATTTTAAAGATTTTTTCCCTTGAGATCTTAATGCTCTATGATTCGTGGCAAGAACTGTAAGAATAAAAGTAACTAAAAGGCAGGCTTTGTCTGGCAGGGATAGTTCAAAGTACTACTTCAGGTTGGTCATGTAGTGGAGGGAGTGTTTTACTTAAGAGTCAGGAAGACCTGAGTTCAAATCCCACCTTAAACACTAACTAGCTATTTGATCCTGGGCAAGACAACACAAACAAGCGGCAGTGTTGTATAGTAAATGTAGAGCTGGCCTAAGGGTCAGAAGGACCTAGATGTTAAGTACTGTTCCTAAGTGCCCTAGAAAATTTCCCAAGTCTGTAATTTGCAGTACAGATGCTGATCTACATTGGTTGGGATAGTTTTCTCACCAGGATTGTCTTATAGCAATGAAATCACACTTCTAGATAAGAAAGATTGATGATGATAATAGTGGTGGTGATGATAATATAATTTTATAGCACTTTGATGTTTATAAAGCTCTTTACTGATATTATCTTATTTTATCCTCACCTCAGAAGTAACTGCTATTGTTATTTTCATTTTATATAGATTAGGAAACTGAGGAAGATACAGTCTCAGCTGTATGTGAACCCAGGTTTTCCCCACCCCTAGCTGAGCATTCTATTCCCTTGAATCACCTAGCTGCATTTAGGTAGTTATGAAATCATATGCCAACAAAACGTTCCCTTCTTTTACATTGCGATTTTCATTTTTAATGTAAAGATATCTTTAAAAATGATCTAACCATAATGATTCTCTCCCTCCCCCCAAACCAGTATAGCACAGAAAATTACGTCTGATTCTTTGCAGGAGATCAAGCTTATATTGAATTAAAATGGAAAAGATTATTGGGCTGAGTCTTGCAAAAACTTGGTCTGTAATTACAAGTGCTCATTTTTCAATTGCAAGTTCACCCTTTCAGAAAGACAATAGAAGGAAGTCGGATTAGTTATGGTAACATTTGAATCCTAGGAAACAATGTGCTAAAATCCCCAGTGATGGTGGAAGAATTCCCAAATGAATGGAACTTAAAGATATACTTTGGAGTCATTAAGAGAAAGATACCAGGTTGATAATTAATGAGTGATGTAGGATTCTGAAAAATCTTTGCCTCATTCCAGTCCAACATATTACATTCTGGAAAGATCCCACAAAACAGAAACCTCCTTGTCATCCCAACCTCCCCCCCCCCCTTTTAAAAATAGGGCATCAAATACCTAGGTCTAGATTCTGGTCACAGCCATCTCCTCAGAACGTAATTGTGGATAATGAAGACAGGCACAGAATAATTCAGTCATCTTAAAAGCATTACTATGTGTTTTTTTTTAAAAAAAGTATAACAACCCTGACGAATTTGTATCAAACATCATAAATTATTTACTTGAGGTACTTATTCCCCAGTCTTTGTCTCTAATAAATTAATTCAGTCAATGTATTGGTGCCTGGGAAATGTTCCTCTAAGCAACCAAGCTGAATTCATTAGACTGTCCTCTCCATAAAGAATTAATGCAAAAGGTAACTAAAGAGGATAATCAAAAGGGTGAATCATTCCTCCAAAATGATCCCCATTTTTTCAAGAAGGTTTTCTTCGAAAATGTGACAAAAAGAATCTAACTGAATAAACTGGTAAATTAAAGGTTTCAGTGAATGCAGGTGAAGCAAATCATGAAACATCTATACTCCTTGGGACCAAGGACTGGATAAATTAGGACTGCTGACATAAGCTCTGGAGAAAACTTTTTAAAATCATTGGGGTTATAGAGAGTGGATCACATGGGGCCAGGCTGAATTTAACATCTGATACCACTTTTAGATAGTCTGAGGCTTAGGGTACTTGCGCACCCCTTTTTTTTTCTCCAGAGTTTTGTCATATAAGATGTATTT
The DNA here is from genome assembly GCA_011680675.1 of Gymnobelideus leadbeateri. NCBI lineage: Eukaryota > Metazoa > Chordata > Mammalia > Diprotodontia > Petauridae > Gymnobelideus > Gymnobelideus leadbeateri. The sequence continues at coordinate 32,040 of WOXC01008719.1, read as the reverse complement.
CTTTTTCAACTGAGTTCATTATGTATACCACTTGTCACAAAACCTGCAATGGCTTTCCAGTGACTACTGAATAAAGTCCATTAGCTTGCTTTTCCAAGAGCCCTTGGTTGAACCATAGTGGAAATAGTTCATATTAGACTATTAAGATTAATATGGTTTCATGGGTGGCTAGTTGGCGCAGTGAGTAGAGTGTCGGCCCTGGAGTCAGAAGGACCTGAGTTAGGATCCTGCCTCAGACACTTAATGCACACACAAAGAAAAACCTAGCTGTGTGACCTTGGGCAAGTTAACCCCAATTGTCCTCCAAAAAGAAAAAAAAAAGATTAATATGGTTTCAATTTTTTTCTGCTACTATAAGTTACATATCCTTAGGCAAATTACTTAATTTCTCTGTGAGCCCCAATTTCCTTCTCTTGAAAATGAAGATAATATACATCCTAGCTGCCTTTCAGGGTAGTGGTAGTTAAATGAGATAGAACATGTGAAAATTGTGAGACAGGTAGTTTAGTGAATAGAATGTTCAACTTAAGAGTCAAGAGGACCTTAGTTCAAATTCTCCCTTTGACTCTTACTGGCTGTGTAAACCTGAGCAATATATAACCTTTCTCAGCCTCAGTTTCCCCATCTGTACAATGATGGGTTTGAACTAGCTGGTTTGTAAGGTTCCTTTCAGTTCTAAATCTCTGAACCTATGAAAATGCTTTGTAATTACAAAGTGCTATGTAAAACTCTCATTATCACTTTCCCAAATATCTCTCTGAGCTTGTGATCAACATACAATAACATGTTCAGAAAACTAGCTATCAGAAAAATAGCACATGATGGGGCTGGAAGGCAGAACATGATGTTAGGTGCTACATTTCTTACTACAGGGAAGATTTCTTTCCTTATTCTCCTTACAATATGATTAGGTGTTACCAGGGGACGTTAAAGGTGCTGGAATTCTTCCTAGGTATTTAGAGATATCAGAAAATACAAAAGGTGCTAGAATAGGAATAACTGTGGATGCTGATGTTGACTACCACTGGTGGTAAAAAGTAACTGCAGTAGAAAATAGATTTCTAGATAGTAATAGAATGGTTGGAATGCAGAAAATAGAAAGTAGAATTTGGGAGGTATCAGAACAAGATAAAATAAAAAAAAACACAAGGGAACAAACCCCAGATGCAAGCAAAGAGTAAGTTTTGTTTGTGGCAGACATTCTAGGATAGATTTTTTTGAAAATGATAATCAATAGATCTGCTGGGTCAGTGATGCCCTGGAATAAATATTAATTTTCAATTTCTTCCAGTTAAGTCATCATTGTGGTATAGAAGAGCATTTAGTCTGGGTCATAGGATCACATTGGTCAAATTTAGTCGTGGAAGGGACCTTAGTAGTCATTTATTAAATGCTTGTTGATTGTGGAGTTTTCCTTAATAAATCATATTTATTTAAAACCATCAGCAAGCATTATCTCTAATGGGTACAGGTTAGAAGCCTTCCTAATAGGATTAGGGGTTAAGCAAGGATGCCAATTATCACCACTATTATTCAGTATTGTGCTAGAAATGTTAGCTATAGCAATGACAAGAAAAAGAAATTGAAGAAATGCGAATAGGCAGTGGGGAAATAGCATTATCACTCTTTGTAGATGTTATGATATTATACTTAGACAATCCTAGGGAATCAACTAAAAACTAGTTGAAATAATTAATAAGTTCAGCAAAGTTGCAGGATATAAAATAAACCCAATAAATTATTAGCATTTCTATATATTATGAACAAAATCCAACAGAAAGAGAAAGAAGAAGAAATATAATTTAAAATAACTGTAGATAATATAAAATATCTGTCAGTCTTCCTGCCAAGACAAACTCAGGCTCTATATGAACACAAGTTCCAAACGCTTTTCACACAAATAAAGTTAGATGTAAATAGTTGGAGAAATATTGATTGCTCATGGCTAAGCAGAGTCAATATAATAAAATGATAATTCTATTTTAATTACTTATTCAATGCCATACCAATCAATCTACCAAAAATTATTTTATAGAACTAGAAAAAATAGTAACAAAATTTATCCAGTAAAACAAAAGTTGAAGAATATAAGGGGAATCAATGAAAAAAATGTGAAGGAAGGTAGTTTAGTAGTACTGGATCTCTAACTATATTATGAATTAGTAATCATCAAAACAGTCTGGTTGTGACTAAGAAATAGAGTGGTGGATCAGTGGAATAAATTTGATACACAGTAGTAAGTGACCATAATAACCAAGTTTTGATAAAAAAACTAAAGATTCAAGCTTTTGATCAAGATCTCACTATCTGATAAAATTGTTGGGAAAATGAAAAGCTGTTTGGAAGAGAGTAGGTATAGGCCAACATTTTCCTGGGGTGGGAAACCTGTGGCCTTAAGGGCATATGTGGCCCTCTAGGTCCTTGAGGATGGCCCTCTGACTGAATCCAAACCTTGTAAAACAAATCTCCTTAATAAAAGAATTTGTTCTGTAAGACTTGAACTCAGTCAAAAGGCTGCTCCCAAGGAAACAGGAGACCTGTGGCCTCAAGGCAGTAAGTTCCCTGCCCCTTTATACCATATATGTGAAGATACCATCTATATATTTGAACATACCATCTGTATATATGAACATACCATAGATATATGAGCATACCATATATATATGAATATACCACATATATGTATGTATATTTACACCATATATGAAGATAAGGTCGCAATGAGTACATGATGTAGCTATAAAGGGGGTTATCATAAGCAGAACACTGAGAAATTTTTTTACAGCAGGTGTCTCTGATAAAGGCATAATTTCTCAAATATATAGAGAAATGAGTCAAATTGAAAAGAATACAAGTTATTCCCCAAATGATAAATGGTCAAAGGATATGAACAGGCTAATTTTAGATAAATAAATCAAAGCTACAGTCATATGAAAAGATGTTCTGAATCACTATTGATTAGAGAAGCACAAATTAAAACAACTCTTAAGGTACCACCTCACAGCTGTTAGACTGGTTAACATGACAGAAAAAAGATAAATATTGGAGGGTCTGTAGAAAAATTGGGACACTAATGTACCAATGTACCATTGGTGGAGTTGTGAACTGATCCAACCATTCTAGAGAGCAATCTGGAACTAGGCCCAAAGAACTAGCAGACTGAGTGCACGTATCCTTTGGATCAGCAATACAATTAGGTCTGTATCCCAAAGTGATCAAAGGCAAAAAAGAAAAGGACCTGTACATATGAAAATATTTATAGAAGCTCATTTTGTGGTGACAAAAGTTGGAAACTGAGGAGATGTGCATCATAGGTAATGACTGAGTAAATTGTGGCATATGATTGCAATGAAATACTATTGTGCTATAAGAAGTGATGGGCAGGGTGCTTTCATAAAAACCTGGGAACACATATATGAACTGATACAAAGTGAGAAGAACCAAAGAATATTGTACATAGTAACAGCAATACTGTATGATGATCAACTGTGAAAATCTCAGCAATACAAAGATCTAAGGCAATTCTGAAGGACTTATGATGAAAAATGCTATCTAACTCCAGAGAAAACTGATGGGATCTGAATGCAGGTTGAAGCATACCTTTAAAAACTTCATTGTTCTTGTTTTTTGTCTGTTTTCTTTCTCAACATGGCAAATGTAGGAATATGTTTTCTGTTACTGTATATGTATAATCGATATCAAATTTCTTGCCTTCTCAGGGAGAGAGGAGGGGAGGGATGGAGACTGTTTGGAACTTAACTAAAAAAAAAGTTAAATTTTTATGTGTAATTACATGTAATTTAAACATCTAATTGTAAAAAATAAAGTATAAACATTAAAAAAACCCTTGTTTCTTAATTATCTATAAGAATTATATCAGTGGAGCTTATTTTTTATTCCTGTCATTAGTGCAAGGTGTTGTGGCACTTGGGAATGATAATTTCGGCAATGTAAAACTGACCTCTTATGCTGTTCTTTCCACCTGAAATACCTGACCTCCCATCCTTTTCCTTCTTCACTCACTTCTGTCAATATCTTACCCATCCTTCAAGACTCCATTTGAGTACTACTTTTTCCATGAAGTCCTCCTTGAATCCCTCCAAGAGATGTGATCTCTTTTACCTTGGACCTCTCCTAGTACGATAAATAGTGGCGTTTTACAGCCAGCTTGTGTCATCTTGTGAAAACTAACGAGGACTTATACCTGAGAAATCAGCAAATGCTACAAATTGGGGTTTGATTTATTGTATTTTATATTCTAAACTTAAGGAAGTAATGGAGAAAATGTTAACAATGCAGATTAAACTTAAAAGTCTGTTGTGTACTTTTTTTTTTCTCAGTGAACTGATAGTTAAACATTTGCCATATGCTGACTATATTTTTCTCTTAAGACATCTCATATTCTACCTTATATTACAGTTATTTATGTGACTTATCTTATTTCCATGCAAAATGATAAACTCCATGGGGCAGGTATGTTTTCATATTTGTATTCTCTGTTATTCTATAGCAACATCCTTCTAGCAGGCATTCAATACATTTTTTTAAAAATTGAGTTGATTCCCTTTGTAGGAAATCTGAATTAATAAAAAATTGTTTTGGTCTTTTTTTTGCCTTTTACATTTTTTCTGTTGTATAAGAAAAATGAAAGAGCTCTAGTCCTTCAACTTTATGTAGCATTTGACTATTTCTCTATGACTATTAATCAATCAGCAAGTGTTTATTAAGTGTGAGCCACTGTGCTAGGATGACAAAGAATGAAGCAATCCCTCTTTAAAATGAGATAGTATTCTTTTTTAAAAAAATTACTTGATTTATTTTTAGTTTTCAACATTCATTTCCACAAGATTTTTAGTTACAATTTTTCCCCATCTTTCCCCTACTCCCCACCCCAAAATAGCAAGCCTACTGAATACCCCTTTCCCCAATCTGTCTCTCTTATATCCAACCCCATCACTCCCCTAACTTTGTAGTAGGGCAAGATGGATTTCTATACTCAAGTGCCTGTACATCTTATTTCCCAGTTGTAAAAAAACAAAACAAAACAAAACAAAAATGTTTAAAAAAAAAACATTTGTTTTTAAAACTTTGAGTTCCAGATTTTTTCCCTTCTTCCCTCCTCATCCCCCCACACTGGGAAGATAAGCAATTCAATATAGGTTGTACGTGTGTAGTTACCCAATTCATTTTGATAGTAGTTATATTGTGAAAAGCTAACTATATTTCCCTCCATACTATCCCGTCCCTCACTTATTTTCTTTTCTCCTTTGACCCTATCCCTTTTTCAAAAATGTTTGCTTCTAACTATCCTCTCCCCCAATCTGCCCTCCCTGCTATCATTCCCCCCTCTTATCCCCTACCCCTATTTTCCTGTAGGATGAGATACCCAGTTGACTGTGTATGTTGTTCCCTCCTTAAGCCAAATTCAATGAGAATCAGGTTGTCCCATTCCCTTTCACCTTCCTGCTTTTCCCCTCCATTGTAACAACCAGCTCATATTTTTGGAGGGTTTTGATGTAGGAGTTCTGACTTGGCTGTCTTCCTTCTGCTCTATGCCTTGATCCTTTCTGTCCCCCCAGAAGGATTCTATGGTCTGTTTGTACTTCCTCTGCTTGCTCATATTGCCAGCCAATTACTTGACTTTTGAGCTCTTTGCCATGGTAGAACTCTGCTTCCAGAATGGAGAGAGTTTTGTCCCAAATCACAGGGTTTTTCACAGCGGCTGGAGCTATTGGAGTGGTGCCCTCTTCTACAGCCCTTGCAAGCTCTGGCTCACTGGCCACACACCTCAGGACCACTACCCATGACCGCAATCCAGATCTAAGCAGATTAAAGCAAAAGTGATTACTCCTGAATGGTCACTTGGTCCCCCTACAATCTGCAGGCAAGGAGCTCCAGAGGCAGCCATGTGTCAGGGCTGCACAGCCACCTTGCCTCCACCACTTCTCACCCCACTGTCAGGGGCCAGACCATGTTCTTCCATTCCCCCCCACCCCCATTCCAACAGAGTTCCATACTGACCTGTTACTTTGTCTTTGGCGTTTATGGGTTGAGAAGTCTGGAAACTACCACAACTGCCAGTGATTCACTCTCTTGAAGTCTGCTCTGGCTGCCACTTGTTGGGGATGCCCAGGGGCTGGAACCACATGTAGGACTGTGCTTGGCTCCCAGTTCCATGTGATAGACCCTTCCCAATGGCCTGCCAGGCTGCCTTCAGTGGGAGATTTGTTTCTCTCTGTCTCTTTGTGGGTTCTGTAGCTCTAACATTTGTTTAGAGTTATGTTTTTTCATATATTAGAAATGGTGGGAGCCAGAGCCCACGCCAAGTTTGTGCTTCTACTCTGTCATCTTGGCTCCCATGAGATTGTATTCTAGTGGAGGAGATAACAATATAAAGTAGATAAATACAAATATATTACAAAGTATTTAAATACAGGGTAATTTGGGAGGAGGTCACTAGCACTTGGTGGGGACTAGGAAAGCCTTCATGTACAAGATGAGGCTAGAATTGCTTCTTTTAAAAAAAAAATATATATATATATATATATATTAATCATCTTTTAGTTTTCAACATTAACTTCCATAAGTTTTAAATTTTTCTCCACCTCCCTCCCCTAGACAGAATGCAATATGATATGGCTCTACAAATACATTGCTATTAAATACATCTTCACATTAGTCATTGTAGCACCAGTGGGATATTCATAGTGCCTACAACAGCTGTGATTATGCTGCCATAATTCTGAATTGCAAAGTATGACAGACTCTTCACACATAAGACAGAACCAAAACATTTATTCAAACACCAAAAAGGTGAATCCCCACACCAGAAAGCCAAATCCATCATAGCAACATAGAAATCTATATACAATAATAATGCGGGGACATTGCCATTCCTAAGCCTTCCTCCTGCTAGAGCCTTCCCACAAATAAATATTTACAGCTTTCTTCCTGCTTTCTTTCTCTCCCTCAGCTCTAACTGCTCTTACCAACTTCATCTCAGATTTTCTCCACCCTTCCTGCTCCAACCATTCAGCAAGCTCCTCCCATCACAGGCTTCCTGTGCCTCAAACTAATGTGTGTTAGGCTTCTATTTTTCTTAAGCAAGTCACATGGGCCTAGTAATGGATGGGAAAGATCTTCCCACTTACATTACCATTACAGTCCTGTTGAATAAAATAATTACAATGAATGGGAGAGACCATAAGAAAGAAAAACAAAACAAAACAAAATAAAAAAGAAAGCAGTCTACTTCACTCTGCATTCTGACTCCATAGTTCTTTCTGTGGATATGGATGGTATTTACCATCTTTAGTCCTTTGGAATTATTTTAGGTCCTTGCATTTCTGAGATGGGCTATGTCTTTCAAAGTCAGTCATTGCACACTGTGACTGTTTCTTTGAAGAATGATCTCCTGGTTCTGCTCTTTTCAATCAGCATCAGTTTATATAAGTCTTTCCAGGATTTTCTGAAGTCTACCTTCTCATCATTTCTTATAGCATAATAGTATTCTATTACATTTATATGCCACAACTTGTTCAGTCATTCCCCAATTGATGGATGTCCGCTCAGTTTCCAATTCTTGGCCACCACAAAAAGATCTGCTACAAATACATTTGTACACATGGGTCTTTCCCCATTTTTATGATTTCTTTGGGATACAGCCCTAGAACAGTTATTGCTGGGTCAAAGGATAGACAATTTTATAGCCCTTTGTCTATAGTTCCAATTTACTCTCTAGAATGGTTAGATAAGCTCATAACTCCACCAACAGTGAATCAGTGTTCCAGCTTTCCCACATCTTCTCCAACATTTATCATTTTTCTGTTTTGTCATGTTAGCTAATCTGATAGGTATGATGTGGTACCTAAGAGTTGTTTTGATTTACATCTCTCTAATCAATAGTGATTTCGAGCATCTTTCATATGTCTATGGATAGCTTTGATATCTTCCTCTGAAAGCTTCTTGTTCATATCCTCTGACCAGTTAACAATTGGACAATGACTTGTATTCATGTAAATTTGACTCAGTTCTCTATATATTTTAGAAATGAGGCCTTTATCAGAGATACTAGTTGTAAAAATTCTTTCCCAGCTTTCTCCTTTTCCCCTAATCTTGATTGCATTGGCTTTGTTTGTGCAGAAACTTTTCAATTTAATGTAATCAAAATGATCCATTTTGCATTTCATAATGTTCTCTATCTGTTGTTTGGTCACAAATTCCTCTATTCTCCATAAATCTGACAGGTAAAGTGTTCCTTGCTTTCTTAATTTGTTTATAGTATCAGCCTTTATACCTAGATTGTGTGCCCATTTGGACTTCATTTTGCTGTACATTGTCAGATGTTTGTCTATGCTATTTTCCAGTTTTCCCAGAAGTTTTTGTCAAATTGTGAATTTTTATCCCAGAAGCTGGGGTCTTTGTGTTTATCAAACAGTAGGTTTCTATAATTGTTGACTACTGTGTCTTGTGTATCTAAACTATTCCACTGATTTACCCCTCTGTTTCTTAGCCAGGACCAAGTTGTTTTGATGATTGCTGCTTTATAATACAATTTAAGATCTGGTGTAGCTAGGCTGCCTTCCCTAGCATTTCTTTTCATTTAGAATTGTCTTAAAGGAAGCAGGACTATATGAGATAGAGGTGATGAGCAGATTCCAGGCTTGTGAAATGGCCAGTGCAAAAGCAGTGAGACAGAAGTTGTGTTGTATGTGAGGAATAGAGAGAAGGTCAGTTTGACTGGATCAGTGATAGAATGAGGAATAATGTCCAATGGGGCTAGAAAGATAGGTTGGGACCAGGTTGTATAGGGCTTTAAAAACTGTAAAGAGAAATCGGTCTAGCCATTCTGGAAAATAATTTGAAAGTCTGCCAAAGTTATGCAAAAATGAATACCCTCTGACCCAACTATAACATCACTAGGCCCATGTCCCTATGGAAATCAAAGAAAAAGGAAAAGGATTTTTATATATAAAAATGTTTAGCAGCTCTTTTCTTGATAGCCCACAATTTGAAACTCAGGGAGTATTTCTTATCATGAGATGGCTAAACAGATTATGGTATATGAATGTAATGGAATATTATTATGCCATAAGAAATAGTGAAATGGATAGTTTCAGAGGAAAGTGGGAAAACCCCTCTGAGCTGAAAAAGGGGGAAGAGTGAACTAGGAGAACAATATGAACAGTGATAAGAACATTGTAGAAAAAACAACCTTGGGAGACTTTAAAGCTTTGGATAAATTAAGAGTCCAAAAGAATAAAGATGAAACATGCAGAAAATGACATACCTCTTTGGACATGACCAATGTGGGAATTTGTTTGACCAGACTATGCAATTATGAATTGAGCACTTTAAGATTTTTAGGGAACATAGGGGAAGGGACAGATTTTTTAAAAAGAAAAAAAAAGATAAGAAAACAGAGTTGAATGAGAATAAATATTAACATAAATTTAAACAATAACAACTAAACAAAGGAGTTTATATTTTTTACTAGAAGTAATAGGAAACCACTGAAATTGATTGAGTAGGGAAGTCACATGGTTATATTTGTATATAAGGAAAATTAATTTGGTAGCAGTGTGAAAGATAGACTCTAATGGTGAGAGATCTGAGGAAGGGAGATCAATTAGGAAATTGTTCCCATAATGTATACTAGCAGAGATGAGGGATTGGGTGGTAGCTTGGTGAATAGAGAAAAGGTATTGGATATTAGAGATGTTATGATTGAGGTACCAATGACAAGAATTGGCAACCAATTGAATTTGTGGAGTGAGGGAGAATAAGAAGTCAAGGATAATACCAATATCATGACCCTAGATACTTGGAAAGATAGTAGTATCTTAGAAAAAAATATGAAATAAAGGAGGACTTTTTTTGAAAGATAGGAAATTCAATTTTTGACATGTTGAATTTAAGATACCTCTTGGATATCTAGTTTGAAGTGTCCAGTGGATAATTGATGATACGGGAACTGAAGCTCAGGTGAGAAATGGGCTTACTATTCAGATAGTGGAGTCATCTACGTAGAAATGGTAGTTAAACTCCTTGGCAGCAGATGAGGTTACCAATGGAGCCATCAGAGAGGAGGTCCTAGAACAGAACCTTAAGGAATACCACAGTGAGTGACAATTATTTGGATGAGGAGGCAGCAGAGGAGACTGAGAAGGAGCAGTCAGAAAGGTGAAGCAGGAGAGATAACGAACCCAGAAAGGAGAAAGTATCAAGGAGAAGGGAGTGGTCAACAGAGTGAAATGAAACTGAGAGGATAGGAAGGAATACAATACTCCTTGTCTTCTTCCACCTCCTCACAATCACCCTGCTCCTCTTTCTCTTCTCCCTCTTGCCCTTCTCTGCCTCCCAAATTCTTTATATTTTCTGGTGCTTCTTGGTGAGACTGTACCTCACACAATGTAGGCTTCTGAGGAGGGGGAAATCACCAGTTCTCAAGACAGCAGACTTCACTGTAGGGCTGCTCCACTTATTGGAAAGGTTTTCCTGATATCAAACCTAACTTCTTCTCTGCAACTTCATTTGTTTTCTTTTTGGAGGGCAGTTGGGGTTAAGTGACTTGCCCAAGGTAACATGGCTTGTTTTTGTGTTAAGTGTTTGAGGCCGGATTTGAACTCAGGTCCTCCCAACTCCAGGGCCGGTGCTCTATTCACTGTGCCACCTAGCTGCCCCTTCTCTGCAACTTCTATTCATAGCTTCTGGGTCTGGCCCCCAGGAACAAACAGAATAATTCTAATCTATACTCCACATGATAGTCTTTAAAATTATAGAAATCAGCTCTCATGTCTCTCTCCTTTATAAGTTACAAGGCCATCTCCTTTATAGGATAAATGTGCCCAATTCCTTAGTTGATCCTTATATGCCATGGGCTCAAGGTCTCTCACTATCCTAGTTGCTTTCTTCTTTATTCTTTTCAATTTATCAATGCCCTACTTAAATCTTGACACGCAGAAATCAATAGAGTACCCTAGGTGAGGTCAGACAAGGGCAGAGCACAGGGGAACTATCACCTTCTTGTTCCTGTTCTTCATGGGTTAGCTCTCTCTCCAAACAAGATTTCCCCTGAAAGTTTGATGAGAATTTCATCTGTCTCTTTATCCAAGTCATTGATAACATTGTGAAATAGCTCGCAGTTAGCCACAAAACCCATGGGTGATCTACTGTTGCATTGGCATTAAGCCATCCAACAAATTACTCTTTGAGTCTGGACATCCAACTAGCCCTGGACCCAACTCTTTGTATTTTGGTCTAATTCATCTCTCTCCATTTTTTCAACAAGAATAGTATGAGATACATTATGTAAAGTTTGGGTGAAATTTAGGTAAGTCATATCCATAGCATTGAGAAGAATCTAGAATCTAGGATTTGCTGGTATATTTGAAAAAAGTCTTCTCTATTATTCTGAGTTTACAAATTATAATGGTAGCATTTATATAACTCTTTAAAGTTTTCAGAATTCTTTATATATAACTCATTGGATTCTCAAAATAACCCTAGAGGTAGAAGCTATTTCCTCATAGATGAGGGAAATTGAGGCACAGAAAGGTTAAGTGGGTTGCCCAGGATCACACAGATTATAAATCCCTGAGACAAAATTTGAACTCAAATCTTCTTGACCCCAAGTCTCAAACTCCATCCAGCGCTCTACCACCTAACTACCAGCTAGTCTTTTCAATCAGCCTCTAATTCTGGACAAAGTTAATTAGGCAGCAAAAAACTAAGTGGTGAACAGAGATGGTCAGCCAGGGATCTTTGTACTCTTTTTGTGTGTGTCATTGATGGTTTTTAAGTTCAACAAATACTCGAAAGCAGGAATTGGTAAAGTAAGGCTTTAGGGCCAAATTTAGCCCACTGCTTGTTTGTGTGCAGCAAGTGAACTAAATGTCATTTTTGCATTTTAAATAGTATGCTGATCTAGAGTTAGATTTGTATAGTATGAAATTATCACTATTCCTTAAGATCTAGAACTGCACTAATTAATCTATATATTCTTTAATATTTTAAAAAATATATTATTTAAAATAATTGAAGTTGTAAGGATTCAATCATGTGGGCAGGGCAGATATCATCATACCCATTTTACAGATGAGGAAACTGAGATCCTTAGAAGCAAAGTTACTTGCTCATAATGAGACAATTAGTGGTAGAGTCTCAGTTCTGAATATAAGTTCAATTATACAACAGATCATTGAATTTAAAGATTCTGAGGTCCTTTGGTGGTATCTTTTCAATCTACTCAATCTACTCTTCATCTTCTTCCTTCTCTCTTTCCTTCTCTTCTTTAACTTCCTGCTCTATTCCTAGGAATGGACACAAGTAGATCATCCCTGAGTCAAAAATATATCCCCTTTGGTCCCCAGAATTGGTTTTCTGCCAGTGGGAAAGAGCCAAAAGCAGTTTGAGAGTTAAAAGTCTGAGCAAGCCTACACACAGCCTTTCGAGCTACAAATGCCAAGGGAATACATGGAAATTGGGCAAAATATGCATAACATGACTATGGACCTAGGGTTAATATGAAAAGAATTTTCTGCTTCATTGCCTGGCATATGGAAAAAATGTTAAGTAACAATTGGCACTGAATTTTGTCCTTTTCCCCACTTTCTCTTATGGAAATTTATTTGAAGGCAACTCCCATGTGGAAGAGGTCACATGAAAAACATGCCTTTAGTTTACTTAGGTTGTATTTTCAGGGATGTATTACTATTCTATCATTCCTCTAGATCACTGCTGTGCTGTTAAATTAAATGCTTGTTGGAACTCAGAATGGGGAACAAAGACACATGGGTGCCCTAGACAAGGTTTGAAAATTGTGTTCCTCATGTTACTGTCCACTGGAGACTTTGAGCTGACACTATCACCAGTCTCCCATGTTACTTGGCAACTTGTGTTACAAAATAAAATACCAATATGCCATGGAGAGTGGGGATTTTTGGCATCAAAATGATGTGCATTTATAAAGAGCAACATGAATGTGTCCATTATTGAGTTCCCCTTCCCACTGCCCATCTTTAGTTATAGTTGGATCTCCTATTCTCCTACTCTTCCCACCCCCCATTTTCTATCATTATACATTTTCAATCCTTTTTCTTTTTTATCCTGCTCTTTTCAATAGACATTCAGTCAAAGTGCTGAATAAATTCCTATCAGCAAACACATGCTCACCGAGCTTCATGATGGCTCACTTCTGGGATATGCTCAGAGATCCTATTAGTGGCCAAGGGTTTTGCTGCTGGTCACTTTTGATGTGACAAGCAAGGTTGGCAGCAATGAATTTCAGTTGACAGGATGGCATCCCCCATGTTTTCTGGAAGGCAGTCAGCGTCTTGTTTGCTCCAACATTGTCAGTGAGTGGGGATCCAGATGAAAAGATGTACTTGCATTAGGGAAATAAACCTGAGAACGCAGTTTCAGCTCAGCTGCCCCTAAAAGATACTGCCTCTTAATCTCTTGGTGAGGGAGGAATTCTGAAGAGATGCTTTTTTGTTGGCCTGACAGAAGGAAGACAGCAAAACCTAGGCTTTGTGTAGGAATCATGTGGCAGAATTTCTAAGCAACTTGACAAAAACAGCTTGGCTTTCTGGGCAAGCTTAAGATGAAATGGACATCTTTATCCAAGGGTTCTGTGTGGCCTCTGGATAAATATGGAGATATGGCCCAGTTTCCCTGTGACATTCTTGTCTTTGGAAAGGATTCTGCTATAGTACTTAGCTGGGTTGTTTTTTTTTTTTTTAATGAAAATGTGGCCCATGATGTCTTTTTCATGCCCCTGCCATTTGGATAGGCACACTGGTGGCTTTTAAAAAGGGCGGATATGGCGCCATAATTAAATCAGTAGTTCAGCTCTTGTATTTATTTTCCCCAAAGGAAAAATTACTACAAGTTAAATTGTTTAAACACTACCTGCCTATCTCGGTAGATTTCATTTGTGGAGGGAGGGGTTGGCAAGGAGTGGGGAGAAGAGTGTGGAAGAGACCAAGTCAGTGCAGTGAAAATGGTTCCATGAGAGGGGCCTGAGATACTACTGAGTGTGGAGGGAGGAAGCTAATCCCCGAATCTCAGAGATAGAAGGGGCCTCAGAGGTCATTAGTCCAATCTATAGCTTATCCATATATCTTTTCTATATATGTGGGTTCAATTCAGGAAGCATGTTTCAGCAGAAGGAGTATTAGCTCCAGAATCAGAGGACTTTGGTTCAGATTCTACCTCTGATATATGATAACAGTGAACTTGGGCAAATGACAGCTTCCCTGGGCCTCAGTTTCACTGTTTATAAAATGACGGGTTTGGACTCTCAGGTTTTATCTAGGTTTAAATCTATGATCCTGTGACTTCAGCAAATATTCATTAGGTGTCTACTTCATTCCAGTCACTATGCTAGGCTCTGGTGACAAAAAGACAAAACTAAAATGAGCTAACATTCTATTGGATCTATTAGTCCTCAAAATAGTTAGTCATCATCAAGTGAGGGAGAGTTAGGTATCTTCTGAGATATCATTGCATTATAAGAGATTAAGGAGTGGTATCTAGGAAGGGGAATGGGAGAGAAATAAGCATCTTCTTCAGGGAAGAAAAGTAATGAGTCACATTCCTGACCATCCTCATCCTCATCATCATCATCTTTAACAGCAGCATAATACACAAGCATTCATTGCCTGCTTCACATTTTACCTAGTATCATTATAGGTGTGAAGGATTAAAAGAGACAGGCACTGTCTTTAAAGGGCAAATAATCTATAGGGGAAAAAGGTATAACACATCAAAAGAGAAATGCAGGGCAGCAGTTCAGAAAATAAACTCTATAGGAATTCAGAGCAGGGAGAGATCCATCAGTAAGGGCTGGGTCAATGTAGGTAGAGTTCATGAAAAAGACAGGCTTAACACAGTCCTTTAAAGAAGTAGAAGGACTTAGCTAAGTGGGCAATGGAGATTATGAGTATGTGTGTGGGGGTGGGGTTGGAATAGATAGTAGGTAGGTGTGTGTGTGTGTGTGTGTGTGTGTGTGTGTGTGTGTATGTGTGTAACAATGGAAAAAAGGCATTAGAGATGAAAATTGCCTTTTGAGAGCAATGACTAATATACTGGTTTAGCTACAGTGAAGGCTTTTATAGGCCTACAGGGGTGGGGAACCTGTAACCTTGAGATCATACATGGCCTTCTAGGTCCTTGGGTGTGGTCTTTTGATTGAGTTCAAAACAAATCTTTTTATTAAGGGGATTTGTTCTGTCAAGTTTGGATTCAGTCAAAGGGCCACACTTGAGGACTTGGAGGGCTACATATGACTTTGAGGCTACAGGTTTCCTACTCCTTGATAGGGGAGGAGCAAGAGAAATAAGTTGGGTTTAGATGATGAAGATTCTAAGAAGTTTGGACTTAGGCACTGAAGCTGCTAAAAGGTTTTGAGGGATGGAGGGATGATATGTGCAAAGGATTATTTTAGGAAGATTGATCTGGGAGTGGTATTCTGAGAGGAATAGAAAGGGGAGGCAAAGAATCTTGATAGGACAAAAACCCCAGCTAAAGTATATACAAGAAGGGATATGGGGCTAGATGAATACAGGAGCAGTAGGAATAGAAAATCAATCAATTAATCAGTAGGCATTTATTAAATGCTTATTATATGACATCTTCTGTATTAAGTATTGGAGATAGAAAGAAAAGGAAAAAAAATCAAAAACAACACACCAAAAAACCAAACACAACATAAAACCAGTCCCTGTTCTCAAGGAGCTTACTTTCTAATGGAGGATATAGGAGAAAACATATACAAATCAATATGTATGAGATAAATTCCAGAGTAGAAGAGAGATTGTCTTAGATAGATTGGTTCAAATAGCTGCATAGAGGCTGCTGGTGGTGCAGTGGACAGAGGTCTAGTTCTGGAGTTAGGAATATCTGAATTTAAAACAGCCGCTTAAACTTATGAGCTGGGTGACCCTGGGCATAGTTTGTTAGCCTCTGTAAAATTAGGATAATAATAGCATTTCTCTCCTAGTGTTGTGAGGATCAAATGAAATAATATTTATGAAGTTCTTAGCACAATGGCTGCACATAATTGATGCTTATTAATAAATGCTTCTTTCCTTCCCTCTTCTTCTTTTCCTTCCTTCCTTTTTTCCTTCCCTCCATACTTTCTTCCCATCCTCTTCCCTTCCTTCTCTCTCCTCCCCTCCTTCTCCCCCTCCTTCCAAACTTCCTTCCCACCTTCCTCTTCCTTCCTTCTTTCCCACCTTTCTCTTCCTTCTTCCTTCCTTCCTTCCTTCCTTCCTTCCTTCCTTCCTTCCTTCCTTCCTTCCTTCCTTCCTTCCTTCCTTTGTTCCTTCCTTCTTTTCTTCCTCCATTTGTCATTTTTCTTCTTTCCTTCCCAGTTCAGAAAACTTCTCCTGTAGAAGGCACTACTGGAGCTAAATCTTAAAGAAAACAAGGAATCTAAGAATAAAAAAATTGGAGGAAGAACATTCCAGACATGAGGCACAGTCAATACAAAAGAACAGAGATGGGGGATGACACATTGTGTTTCAGGAGCAGCAAGTGGGTCAGTATGCTTGTACTACATATTGCATGAAGGGAAATAATGTGTTAAGAAACTGGAAATATAAGAAAGTATGGTTGTGAAGGGCTTTAAATGCCAGAGGAGTTTATATTTGAACTTGGTGGTGATAAAGAGCCACTGGAGTTTACTGAGTAGGGGTTGGGGGGAGGTGAGATCATTAGGTCTTGTTTTAGGAAGGTTACTTGATGGCAATATAGATGATGTATGAGAGTGGGGAGAAGTAATGGAGGTAAGGAACTTTATGTATGAAGAATTGATGGCACTAGATATGAGGAGAGGAAAAGAGAAAGATTCAGTGCTGATTCCAGGGTCTTGAGTCTAGGAAAAGAAGTATGGTGTCATTGACACAGGTCAGGAAATCTGAAGGGTGATGTGATTTCGGAAGAATGGTAATGAGTTCGAGTTGGTGGACATAAGCCGGGGAAGCAGGTCAAGCAGATAGAGAAGTCCAGTCCACTGTTAGAGATACAGATTTGAATCCATTCGTAGGGAATATAGATTATGGGTGCCATCCATGAGGAACATCTGTTGTAAACAGTGGACCTCAGACCCATCAGTGAGGTAGGGGGATGTCTATCCCAACCATGTGAAGACTTCCCTCAGTGGAATGGGAAGATGAGTAAAATTTGTTCCAGTGACCACAAAGGTGGCTGAGGCAGATGCTGTGGAGGGGCTAGAGAATGGTCAGACATTGGAGACAGCCCCAATCTGCCATCTGCTGCATCTCAGACCATCACCAGTTGTCCTGACTTTTGTCTCGCTACTGGATTTCTATAATTCTGGAAGACACAGTGAGGCTTTGTGCAACTCTGCCTCACTTAAATCCAATTTATGCATGTGTTAAGATATCACCCTGTGATGTCATTGGCCCTTTTTGAAAACGAAGGACATTCAATCACAACAACTGCAGCCTAGGTATACCCACTCTTCAGCTTTCCATTGCCTCTGGGTGCACCAGCAAACCTAATTCTTCTGAGATCATGGTACACCATTATTCATATTTAGGTAACCAAGGAAGAGCATATTAATTGTGAAAATATGGGCTTTTGCAACATTTGAAGGCATTGCAATGAATGAAGGAATAAGTAATAACTGCCTCTTCAGTCTGAAATAGAGGATTGTCTTGGTTTTTCTTCTTTTTATCACAGGCAAGAACTTTTAAATTGCTTCACTTAAACTTAATATGTATGCCATAATACAGAGAACTCATTCCCTTTCCCCTGGTGGTTATCAAGGTCAAATCTGGCCATTTAGGGGCAGGTGTGGGGAAAAGGGAAGGGGTGGGGGGAGGAAAAACACTTGCTTAAGGGTGATAGTAGGTTAGGTGGTATTTCAATTTAAAAATGTATAGAGCTTTGCAAAGGTAGAAATTAATCAAAATATAATAGCTGGCAAAGGTATGAGTGCAATAATTTTAATTTGAAAATAATAGCTAATAAGCTTTTGACACTTTAAGTTTTGTATAGTACTTTACATTTCTTAGCTCATTACTTCCTTGCTCTGGCTGCATATGCTTATTCACTGTGTCATTTCCCTGTGGGCAGTAATGCATGCAGAGCTCTAAACCAAAGGAATGTTTGGAAGTAGAACTTTAAAGTATTAAGGCAGAAGGCTCAGCCTTCTTTATTTTTGCTCTTCAAAGAAGGGCAGCTGTCTATTTTTGACCCTGGGTTCAGTGTTGGAGTTGTCCTCACTGTGAGGACTAAGTAATGGACATTGAGAAAAAGTGTTACTAATTCAATTCAAGCCTACCAAAATGTGCTTGGGCAAGTGACCCAGGAATTTGTAAACATTCTTGACTGTCTTTCAATGGCAAAACATATTTTTTTTTATAAATACAGGGGTCATCAACTTCAGTGTCAGGAAATTAGGTGAAGTTATTATCCACTGTAGCTATTAAGGAAAAGAAAGACTTGGAAAGTTGATTCAGCAATCAGAACACCAGTGAGATGAATTGTAATTTCTTTCTTTGATTTTTATCTTTGAGGATGCTACCAGTAGATTACTGTTGTGGCTATTTCCACTCAAATACATAAACACCCATGTTCAGTAAAACTTTGAAAACATAATGGAGACATGCATTTGTATGCAAAAAAGGATATGGACTGGACTGGCGATTTTATTGGTCTAGAGACCCATTTCCCTCCCCAGCTGAGAAAACACCCTCTACCTTCATAAGCTCATACTTGATCTGCTCCTTGTAGAAATAAAGAATTGCTTGTAGAATTGAAATCTTACATGATTCCCTCAAGGTCGTGTAGCCAGTATATGTCAGAGGTGAGACCTGAACCCAAATTTTCTTGACTTTGTGGCTAGATCTCTCCACTTTACCATTTATCCTGTCTGTGAATGAATACACACATACATACACACATACACACATATGCATACATATATACATGAATATCTCTCTCTTTCTATCTATAGATATATAGGTATAGATATCTATATATGTGTGTGTGCCCATGAAAGCAATGGGGGAGGAATGCACATGCAGAACATTTATGATGTTATACGCTATATGGAAAAGACTAGGTACCCTGTTTCTGGGAGAGTTATGATGACATACAAGGGAAGTACCTTGGCGAAACTTTGGGGCATGAAAATATATCATTTTGTAACTGGTTCTAGTATGTTGACAACATGGTGAATGGCAATCTCTTTGATTAGCTACAACAATAAACCTGGAGCTGAGGGCTCTTTAAGAAAACCTTAATCAGTCACAGCCCTCCCCAGACCCCTCTCTCTTAATGAACTTCTCTTGCTTTGACAATTTTGTCTCGTGAGAGCCAATGTTGTAAGAGGGAAGGTCTTGAGGGCTATCCTTCTGAGGTCAATATGTGGCTCCATGAATACACATCTTGGTTCTTTGCCTGCCTTAATATTTTTTTTCTTCTAAATGAATTTCAAAATGTCAGGAGGGTGAGGTAAATATAGGAGTTGAGTCCACATTGAATTTTTCAGTAAATCCAGCATCCGTGTTCCAAGGAATAACCTTTGAGATTCAGCTTAGTAGTAACTGAGACAAGGATACATCAGGTGTGAAGATTATCATAAACACTTCTACATGTTTAGATGTGGGTAGGACTGGCACTAAGGAGAAATTGCTTTAAAACTGAACCAATTCTACTCCAAGATCTACATGGTACAAAGGAGACTGTGCCCCTGAGGTGCCGAGGTAAAATGTTTATACATTTGTGGCTATTATAACTTTGAAATAAATATTACTCCCTTTGTAAAAGTTAATCAACATTAATTGAATAAATGGAACTAGGGTGCTAATCACTTATGGTTAAGAGTGGGTGGGGGAATCACAACCAATGGAACTTGAGTCAGTGGTGTTACAGAAGAAATACCTCAGTCCCTCAGGAGAGCCCTCTAAAGCTCTGAGGGGGTCATCTAGCTGGCCTGACTCAGGGAGAATGAATCCAGAGAGTACTAGCTACATATATGTGAATTATTATACCCTGCCATACCATGCTATTCCATTCCGTACTATTCTATGCCACACCACACCATAACACAACGCACTGCGCCACACCACACCGCACCATACCATATCACATCGCACCATACCATACTATACTATATAATACATCATAATTATTTTATTATGTTATACTATGCTATCTTATGTTGTTATATTGTGTAGTTTAAATTATTTATATTATATTGAAAGACACACACACAGAGAAAGAGACAGAGACAGAGAGAGAAAGAGAGAGAGAGATAGGGAGGGGAGGAAAATGACTATAAGGAAATTATCATAACGAGAAACCCTTCTTTTTCAAGTTAGACACTGAAAAACTGACAGTGGGGCTTATAGTTCCGACATCTCTATTATCTTCCTGGAAAATATGTGTACATGGCTTTTTGCAGCCTGTATTTATCTTTTTGTTGCTTATATTCGTCGTTTTGCCTAGCTACCAATGTGGTCACAACTATTACTCTTGTTATTGGTCAGCCAAAGAGAACTTGCTCATGCAACACAGAATACATATTGCAAAGTTGATATTTAAATAGCCCTAAAAAACTACAACCCAAGGAGTTTGGCTGGAATTACAGCCAGTCTTTGAAAACAGTGTGGCACTTCATCATGTTTTCATTGCTATTAATGTGATGAAAAACATAGTCAGCTTCTCTCTTAAATCACAAAAATAACAGTCAGCAAGAGTTAATAGGGAATCCACATGTCAACCCATCAGCACAGCGTGTTAAGGGAAGCCAGAGGCACTTCAATAAAAAGGCATCCTACATTTCAATTAGGTGAGAACAGGGCATGTCTGAATGGTGTACAACCATCCTTTTCGTTTAAACCTTGCCCATACTCTAGTCCTGTTTCTCACATTAACTTGAGGCCACAATTAGGTAATAATGCTCATGAGACAGATATTACTCCTTAAGGCGTTTGATGCACCCCTGCCCTTTCCATCCAATTGAAAAGCAGATTTGAATGAAGCTTTTGGTTGGAAACATTAAATCATGCAACTTCAGAGGATGAAGCTACTGACTAATCCTGTAACAAGTAACAAATCACAAGAGAGACATAATCCTGCCGGAGAGGCCCTTTTCCCAATGTAAAGGCCACCTTTGAAAATTGTTTTCACTTCAGAAAGATGGATTATGCTTTATAGAGTTTAAATTTAGTTTATTTTACTTGCATACATTTGCCTCTGTCTATCTCTCAATCTCTATCTCTATCTATCTATCTATCTATCTATCTATCTATCTATCTATCTATCTATCCATCTATCTATCTATCTAATCTATCTAATATGATGAGTGCTGTTTTGGGCAGATGGAAGCTTGGTCCCATCTGGAGCTAGCCAAATGATGCAGAATATTGGGCAGCTTCCTTAAACACTTTCCATTTTCCATTAAAATGTTGAAGTCATCTGAACAATAAAACCATCCAGGAGATATTTATGAATGTATGGATATGCAGCTTCAATGCCCAGGCATAGCAGTCCTATGGAGGGAGAAATTAAATCAAAAGAGAGGAAAACGACAGGCAGGTAGATGGAATATATGTACAAATGTATAAAGAACAGGGAAAATATAAAGGAGGCAAAAATGAAAAAGGTCAAGGAAAGGAAAAGTTCTGAATTCTAGAAGGAACTCAAATAATCATGATCATGACCGTTTGGATTTATTTAACCCTTTCTTCCAAAGGATCACAGCATCATAGCTCCTTGGGAATAGGGATTGTACTTGTAACCCAAGAACCTTCCACATAATAGTCACATAATAAATACTTACTGTTTAATTGATTCATTAGAATCAATAGAGCTCAGGATCTTCTACAATAATTACAAGCTTGATCCTATCAAGACTTTGCAACTATTTAGTGAAAATCAGCATGGTGATAATAGGAAAAGTGCCATATTTAGAATATCTGTCCATGGGGTGGTTAGGTGGCTCAGTAGAGTGCCGGCCCTGGAGTCAGAAGGAACTGAGTTTGGATCCAGCCTAAGACACTTAACACACACAAACAGAAACCTAGCCTTGTGACCTTGGGCAAGTTACTTAACCCCAACTGTCCTCCAAAAAGGAAAAAAAATAGAATATCTGTCCTCAAGGAGATTTAATCTAATAGGGAAGACAACATGCAAACAGGGTGGTGACTGTCTTTTGACTCTTTTTTATATCCTTAGGGTTTAGCATGGTACATGGCACATAATAGGCATTTAATAAATGTTTCTTCTTTCATTAATTGATTGGTCCTACAGGGTCAGTGGTAAATACTCCTATATATAGGAAATAATGAATAGAGGAAAAGTTTTGGAGTGAGGGATGGTTGAGACCATGAACAAATCCTTTGACTTCTCTGAGGCTCAGGTAGTTCCCTAAGACTTTGGGGGAATGATTTCTCACATTATTAAAATTATGTCCTTGAAAGTGTGACAACAGAGGTTAATTGGCTAAGTTGCAAATTAAGGCAACCTCATTGCTGTTCTATCATGGAACCCTAGAGGTCTTTGACTGACAATGATAACTATCTTGAAGACCAGGGTGAAGAGTCCAGTTGTGATCAGGTTGCAATACCTTACAAAGAGTACTAAATGAAAAAATGTTATCAAAGAAATCTCTCAGGTGAAAAAGAAGATAGGCTGGCCACATGGGGAGAGAGGGAGGAACAGTCATTGGGTAAATCTCAAGCTCAAATGAGATATTTGCAATGTCATATGGAAAGAGAATGGGCATCCAGAATATTGAGTGGAAGCATTTGTGGACTAGATGGCTTGTGATTTACCTTCACAGGATGGGCAGACGTGGACTTCTTGCGATCTGCACATTGGAGGAATTTGGAGGGAACCTCCATGATGATATCACTGACCTACTGGATTGTTTGTGTTCTTCTCTTCATCAGGGTTTCTGGGCCATGAACATGGAAAAATGATCTTGAACCAGTCAGATCCCCACTCTGAGCTTCAAACCTGCTGAGTAGTATAAACATGATTGTTCCCATTTTAAAGATCTAGAAATTCAGACTCAAAAGGTACGTGACTTGTTGGAGGCTACAAAGTGAGTAAATGGAAGAGCTAAAACTTGCACCCCTGGTCACTGCCTTTATGCTATGGTACACTGTAGTTTAGAGTTCATGATTGTTGTACCAACATGGTGTTTATTTCACTAGGGATCAGTGCTGCAAATACATGGTACTGAACTGTATAGTAAGCAAGTGGACAAACTTTGAGAGATAGTACAGGATAGAAGGTCCTAGAATGCTATGATCCATGGGGTCATGAAGAACTGGACATGGCAGAATGACTGAACAACAATAACCATGCCTTGACGCTCTTTTATGAATAGGTCCTGACTGGACCTGCTTGTCATGTGACCCTCTGTGCCCTTGATGACTGTCTTTTTTTTTTTTACCTTGTCTTCTCCTAACTATTTTGTTCCTGTGTTCTTTCTGTTTTCAATTTCCTACTTGACCAAATTGATCTATTATGGGTTTCTATTCCTAACTGCACCTTTGCACTTGACATTGTTGGCTCCTTCACCTCCATTTTTTGGGTGTCTAGACTTGTTACTTCATGGATTTATGGAATTCCAAGTGTGGAAGCTCCTTCCACTAGTACTGATAGGCAACAGATCTATAAATTAGAAAGTTTAGTCTTGCTTCTACTTCTGGTGAACACCAAATGGCAGACAATGCCGGTGCTGCAGGAGGTGCAGGAGGCCCCGGGGACCCCGGTGTTGGAGGCTGGGAAGGCTTCTGCAGTGGGGGCCGAGGTCGAGGCCAGGGCTGTGGTCAAGGCCGGGGCAGTGGCCGCGGGGCCCGGGGAGGAAAGGCTGAAGACAAGGAGTGGGTTCCTGTCACTAAGCTGGGCCGGTTAGTCAAGGACATGAAGATCAAGTCTTTAGAAGAGATCTATCTTTTCTTGCTTCTTATCAAGGAGTCTGAGATCATAGATTTCTTCCTGGGATCTTCATTGAAAGATGAGGTTTTGAAGATCATGCCTGTTCAGAAATAAGCTAGAGCTGGACAACGTACCAGGTTCAAGGCTTTTGTGGCCATTGGTGACTACAATGGCCGTGTTGGTCTGGGTGTCAAGTGCTCCAAGGAAGTGGCCACAGCTATTCGTGGTGCTAGCATTATGGCCAAGCTGTCCATTGTTCCTGTGAGATGTGGCTACTGGGGGAACAAGATTGGCAAGCCTCACACAGTACCCTGCAAGGTCACTGGGCGATGTGGGTCGGTTCTGGTGCACTTGATCCCCACTCCTAGAGGAACTGGCATTGTCTCAGCTCCTGTGCCTAAAAAGCTCCTGATGATGGCTGGAATTGATGACTGCTACACTTGTGGAAGAGGCTGTACTGCCACTCTGGGCAACTTCGCTAAAGCTACCTTTGATGCCATCTCCAAAACATACAGCTATCTAGCCCCAAACCTATGGAAGGAGACTGTGTTTACTAAGTCTCCTTATAAGGAATTCACCGACCATCTTGTGAAGACTCACACTCGAGTGTCTGTCCAGAGGACCCAGGCAGCTGCTGTGGCAACCACATAGATGTTTTTTTTTTGTTTGTTAACAAATAAATTGAACTATGCCTGATTAAAAAAAAGAAAGTTTAGTCTTAGAAAAGGAGACCCTGAGTGGTTAAATGACTGGCCTGTGGTCTCATAGGTGGTAAATATTCGAGGTAGGGCTTGAACTCAGGCATTCCTGACTCCAAGACTAGCCCCCCTCCACTTCTTCTTGCACCTGTCCCTAATTTCATTTTCATTTATTTGAGGTCTCCTTTGTGAGGATATAATGGCAACAATAAGGCATTTCACATTTTACCAGCTGTTTTCCTCCCCTCTTATGGGTATCCTTATCCAATCCTAGTAAAAAAATGGTGGAGGGATTTCAACAGAATGTAATTCAGGCAACCATCCAAATACTAAACTTTTGGATTTTCAGAAATAATCAAATGATTAATTGCATTTTTTTTCATTTGTATGTGATGCCATTGTATAGATTCAGTCAACCTTTGTTAAGAAACTAGAATTCTGTATTTGCATTCTGTCCAATTCCTCTTTCATCTTGGCATAATGGGAAAGACCTTAGCTTAAAAAGACCACGGTCTCCCACTGCATCCAGGGCCATCACCAGTTATCCTGACCTTTTTCTTGCCATTAGATCTTGATGACTCTGGAGGAGAGAGTGAGGCTGATGACTGCACAGCTCTGCCTCACTTAAATCCAATTAACTTGCAAGTCAAGAGATAACTTGATGTTATTGGTCCTTTAAAAGAAGGAAGGACAAACAACATCAATGGAAAGAAAATGATGCTTGTAGTTAGAAGACTGAGGTTCAAGCCTTCCCTCTGCAACTTTTCAGCCTGTCAGTGAGCAACCCCCTTAACTTCCATAAATACCTTCATCTGTGAGATGGAGATAATAATACTCTCCCTAGTCACTTAAAGGAGTCTTACAAAGTTCAGATCAAATGAAATAATGAATATGAGAAAACTTTGTTTATTATAAATACTAAAAAAAAGAAGTGAATTATTATTATTCTCTGATGGAGGTGTGAGTGAAGGCCACACTGTCCTTTCCAGTGTCCTGTATGGCACAGAAGAGCCCATGTGACTGGACCTTCACTTACCAGGAAGTTATTATCTGGCTGAAGGGTATATTTTGTTGGAGGGAACAGACAGTGATACTGGGAAAGGGATGGAAGGAGAGAATCAGGACCAGTGCTCTAAAGAAGAGGATTATCTGTAGTAGCTGAGGAGTCCTGAGCTATCAAGGAAAATAGAAAGTAAAGCTCTAAGAAGTCTGAAGATAAATTTTGCCTCCTCACAGTTTCATTTGCTTACTCCTGGAGTGTGTTCTTTCTATTGCAAAATGTCTGGCTCCAGTGGAGGTACAGTATAATGTTGTAGAAAGGTACGGGCCTTAGAGATAGCATGGTACAATGAAAGGATGCCAAATTTGGAGTGACATGAACTGTGTTCAAATCTTAGTCCAGCTACTTGGTACTTGTGTGATCTGGGGCAAGTCACTTAACCTTTGAAGTTCAGTTTCCCTCCCTATAAAATGAGGAGATTGCGTTGGGTAACTCTTAATGCCCCTTCCAGCTCTAAATTCTATCTGTGGCCCTATGTACCAAGAAAAACCTGATTCCAAATTCCTCCTCAGATACTATTACTCTGAATCTCAGTTTCTTTATCTAAAAAAATGGGGATGATAATATTCATATTTGTAAACTTTAAAGCACAATATACTA
Organism: Gymnobelideus leadbeateri; assembly: GCA_011680675.1. Lineage (NCBI taxonomy): Eukaryota > Metazoa > Chordata > Mammalia > Diprotodontia > Petauridae > Gymnobelideus > Gymnobelideus leadbeateri. The sequence goes on along the minus strand of WOXC01008719.1, from coordinate 5,754 downwards.
GTGAGTTGTTAATCTATTTTTGGGTAGATAACTTCTGCTGACTCTTTTTCATTGAAGGTTACTATCATTGCAAGGGCAGTTAGGTGGCATGGTGGATAGAGTGTCAGGCTTGGAGTCAGGAAGACCTGAGTTCAAATCTGACCTCAGACTTATTAGCTGTGTGATCCTGAGCAAGTCACTTAACACTATTTGCCTCAATTTCCTCATCTGTAAAATGAGACAGAGGAGGAAATGGTAAACCTCCCCAGTATCTGTGCCAGGAAAGCTCCAAATGTGGTCACAAAGAATAAGACAGGACCGAAGACAACTAAAGGACAAGAAAATCATTGTGGCGGGGGAAAGGTGGTGATCACTTGCTTCAGAAAAAGAAGACGGGTTAAAATCTAATCCCTCTCTGATCCTGGGCAAGTCATTTAGTCTAGACTAGATGGCCTCTTAGGTCCCTTCCAGCTCTTGATCTGATATCCAGTGATCTTATGAACTGTGAAGTTGCCAACTTTTTTATACAACCTTGAACTCTCTGCAAGAAACTCAATGATAAGGCTCATTGTATATGCAATTTAATCAATCAATAAACACTTAGGGAATGCCTCATATCTACCAGGCATGATACTAAGCACTAGGGCTGTGGCTTGATGCTTCCTGTGCCTTACTATACAGAGCCTGCCTGCTTTCTTTTAAGCTACTGGTACATGAGCTGAGACTCATGTTCATGGCTCAACTAATAATTCGTCTGTTCCCAATGAAAAATCTAAGTATTCAGATGTGCAGCTGAATGTGAAGCTGTCATGCATTTAATATAGAGCTGTCAAGCTGATTCTCTCGTGAAGGCCGAGGTACGTTTTTAGCCTCATGTTCACGTGCCTGCGTTACGAGTTTGAGAGCAGTAGTAAAAGCATGAATCTTCCAGGGGTTTCTCCTACTGGGGAGAGAGGAGATTGTGGGTAGAATTTGGTAATAAATAAGGCGTTATTTCACACACATCTGGCATATTCAACATCGTCTGGTGGGAATAGTCGTTTAGAGCTCAGTCACTGTCACCCCTTTGTTGGTCTCTCTTCCCTTCATATCAAACCATTTTTTCCATCCCTCATCCTTTAGGTTTTTATTCTTTAAATAATCCTGTTCATTGCAACTACCATAGTGCTTTGCACAGAGCAGGTACCAAATAATTATTTCCTGATCAAATTAGAATGGAAATCTTTGAGGGTAAGGACTATTTTTTTTAAACTTCTTTCATCATTCTATCCTCAGCATCAGTGAGGCATTTTGTGTTGTGGACAGGGCATTGGACTTGGAGTCAGGAAAACCTAAGGCCAAATTCCACTTCAAACACTTGAAATAACTGCATGACTGTCATCACTTAACTTTTGAGCCTTCCTTCCTCATCATGGATGACACTATTAATACCTGTTTTATAAGGTTGTCACGAAATTTAAATAAGATCATATTTGAAAAGTTTTTGCAAATCTAGAAGCACTAAATAAATCTTGTGTGCCACACAGAAGATACTTAATACAATTTTGATAGACTCATCATTTCTTTCCATTTCACTTTTAAACTTCTCATAGATATAAAGTTGGTGAGGGCCTCAGAGGCCTTTGTGTTTAATAGAGATGTATGTGTAGAGCCCGTATCAGATTGCAATCTGATTGGGAAGGGAGGGGGAGAAAATTTAAAACTTATAGAAATGAATGTTGAAAACTAAAAATAGGGGCGGAGCCAAGATGGCGGAAAGGAAGCAGTAACCTCGCTGAGCTCCTCTGTCACTAAGTCCAAAAGGGTAAATCTGAGCGGATTCCAGAGTGACGGAGCCCAGTGGAAGACAGAGTGTGGCAGAATCCAGCACAGGAGGTTGCCCAGAGTGCCCGCACAGGTCGAGCGCAGAGCGAGTGGGGTCTGCACAGCTCAGACCTAAGAGCAGGCAAGCAGACTACACCAGAGAGAGAAAAAGCCCCAGCCTGCAGACTTACCAAGGACGAATCGCAGTCATCTCGCAGAGGGAACGGATCATTGGAGCCAGGTAGGAGAGTCGGGCCCCCAGTGGAGAGAGTGGCTTCTCAGGCTGCATTCAGCCCCCAGCCTGGAAATTTAGAAACTGCCTGCCTGTATGATACAGGGGCTGGAATGGCAAAGTAAATTCTAGCTGCTCCGATCCTCCCATCCCTCCTTCATGAAGCAGAAAACCCAAAGATAAGTCTCCCACCCAGACTGAAACCCCAAGTTAATGGAAATAGCCTCAGGCTTGAGAATCTCCAAGAAAGGGTGTAACTGAGACAGCCAGGAATCTGAAGAGAAGAGAGGGAGGGGACCCAACTAGCCCCACCTCACCAACAAAAGACTACTTATAGCCCAGGGGTATAGAGGCAGAAATCTGAAGTGGTCAGACTCAACCCCACCTACACATCTACATTCCTCACTGACTTCCCTGACTTAGCCATAAACTAGCCACCCAGAGGTATTCAAAGTCAAGGATCAGGCCCCAAACTCATAGCCTGAGACACTAAGAAACAGGAAGTCACAATGGGAAGGAAGGAAGCTGAAAAGGAGAAGGGGAAGGCAAGAAAGTCTATTCGAGCATACTATGCAGGGCAAGAACAACAAAACACACAGGACAATATAGACTCTCTGCCCACACCAGAGACCACAGAAGGAAACATGATCTGGTCTCAAGCCCAAATAGCATTCCTGGAGGAGCTTAAGAAAAATTTTAAAGACCAAATCAGGGAGGCAATGACCAACTTGGAAAAAGAAAATACCTCCCTAAAAAAGGAACTTCAAAAACTTATTGAAGACCATAATTCACTAAAAATTAGATACAACCAAACTGAAACTCAGAACTCTATGATGCAGCAGGAGTCAATCGAAAAAAACAAGATGATCGAAAAATTGCAAGAAAATGTAAAATATCTCACTGGAAAAATAACTGACCTAGAGAACAGATCCAGGAGAGACAACCTAAGAATTATTGGTCTACCAGAAAGCCATGATGAGAAAAGCAGTCTAGACAACATCCTCCAAGAGATTGTCAAAGAAAACTGTCCTGAGGTCCTGGAATCAGAAGATAAAATAGCTATTGATAGAATTCACCGGACTCCTCCTGAAAGAGATCCCAAACTGAAAACTCCAAGAAATATAGTAGCCAAATTCCAGAATTATAAGATTAAAGAAAAATTCTACAAGCAGCCAAAAAGAAACAATTCAAATATCGAGGAACTACAGTTAGGATCACACAGGACCTAGCAGCTTCTACATTAAAAGAGCGGAGGGACTGGAATTTGATATTTCGTAGGGCAAGAGAGCTAGGACTACAACCAAGGATTAACTACCCGGCAAAACTGAGCATAATCTTTCAGGCAAGGAGATGGACGTTTAATGAAGTAAGGGACTTCCAGACTTTCCTAATGAAAAAGCCAGAGCTCAATGGAAAATTTGATCTCCAATTACAAGACTCCAGAAGAACATAAAAAGGTAAACAAGGGTAACATAGACTCACACATGCAGAAGTGCACATACCCACACCCACAAACACAAGCTCATTACTTGGGATGCAACAAGAGCAAAATGTTCACATCCCTATATGTGGAGCTGATAACTGTCAATATTTGAAATCTCTATGATTATCATGACCTGCAAAAGGGTTATACTTAGAGGGTGTGGGTATGAATGCACTAACATGGAGTCTAAAAAAAAAAGACTATTAAGGGGATCAATGGTACTGTAATGGGAAAAAGGAAAGGATGAGCTAGGAAAAGGTAAAATATGCCATCTGAAGAGGCATCAAAACACACTATAGAAGAAGGGAAAGTAAGAGGGAGAGGAACATCATTTAAACACTATTCTCACTGGTTCTGGTTCAAAGAAGGATCAAATTAATCAGTGAAGTTTAAGAATCTAACGTGAATAGACACATAAATTCATTAAATAGAGGAATTGGAGGGAGGGAGAGGAGCATTGTTTGAAATTTACTCTCATTGGTTTGGAATCAAACGGGGAGTAATTTACTCTGATAAGTATAAAAATTTGTTGTGTCCTATAGATAGTGGGAGGGTAAGGGGGGGGGTGAAAAGGAGGAGACTAAAGGGAGGGATTATAAGGGAGGGAAATAGTAGTAAGGGGAGAGGGTAGGTTAAGAAGGGGGGTCACTGGGTGGGAACACTGAGGGAGGGGGCGGTCAAAAGGGAAAACTTCAAGGAGGGGAAGGGAGAAGGAATAAACAAAAACATAAACAGGGGAGGGAATAGGATGGAAGGGAAGAGACAGATAGTCATCATTACTGTGAATGTGAATGGGATGAACTCTCCCATAAAACAGAGGCGGATAGCAGAATGGATTAAAAACCATAATCCTACAATATGCTGTCTTCAAGAAACACATTTGAAACAAAGGGATACCCACAGGGTAAAGGTAAAAGGTTGGAGTAAAATTTATTATGCCTCAGCTAAAGTAAAAAAAGCAGGGGTAGCAATACTTATCTCAGATAAAGCAAAAGCAAAAATAGATCTAATTAAAAGAGATAAGGAAGGAAACTATATCCTACTAAAAGGCACCATTGAGAATGAAGCAATATCACTACTTAATATATATGCACCAAGTGGTATAGCATCCAAATTCCTAGAGGAGAAGTTAAAGGAATTAGAGGAAGAAATAGATAGCAAAACTATACTAGTGGGGGACCTTAATCTCCCCCTCTCTGAACTCGATAAATCTAACCTCAAAATAAACAAGAAAGAAGTTAAGGAGGTGAATAGAATCTTAGAGAGACTAGATATGATGGATCTCTGGAGAAAACTGAATGGGGATAAAAAGGAATTTACTTTCTTCTCAGCAGTGCATGGTACATACTCAAAAATAGACCATGTACTAGGGCATAAAAACCTCACAATCCAGTGCAGAAAGGCAGAAATAGTAAGCGCATCATTCTCAGATCATGATGCAATAAAAATTATATGCAATAAAGGGCCATGGAAAGATAGACTAAAAACTAATTGGAAACTAAACAATTTAATCCTAAAAAATTGGTGGGTCAAAGAAGAAATTATAGAAACAATCAATAATTTCATTCAAGAGAATGATAATAATGAAACAACATACCAAAATTTGTGGGATGCACTAAAGGCAGTTCTCAGGGGAAGTTTTATATCCCTGAGTGCATACTTAATTAAAGCAGAGAGAAGGGAGGTCAGTGAATTGGACATGCAATTGAAAAAGCTAGAAAAAGAACAAATTGAAAATCCCCAATTTAGTACTAAATTAGAAATACTGAAAACCAAAGGTGAGATTAATAAAATTGAAATTAAGAAAACCATTGAATTAATAAATAAAACCAAGAGCTGGTTTTATGAAAAAATCAACAAAATTGATAGACCCTTAGTCAATATGATAAAAAAAAAGAAAGAAGAAAACCAAATTATGAGTATCAAAAATAAAAAGGGTGAATCTACCTCCAATGAAGAGGAAATCAAAAAAATAATGAGGAATTATTTTTCCCAATTGTATGCACATAAATATGACAATCTTAGTGAAATGGATGAATATTTACAAAATCACAAATTGCCCAGATTAACTGAAGAGGAAGTGAATTACCTAAATAACCCCATCTCAGAAAAAGAAATCAAACAAGCCATCAATGAACTCCCTAGGAAAAAATCTCCAGGGCCAGATGGGTTCACTAGTGAATTCTATCAAACATTTAAAGAACAATTGATTCCAATACTCTACAAACTATTTGGGAAAATTAGTGAAGAAGGAGTC